>OMLP01005056.1:23888-58179 GCA_900302685.1 Spondyliosoma cantharus | reverse complement strand
TCAACTAATAACGGAATAAAATGCCCCAAAATATAAAAAGAAAGTCCATAAAAGGCTTTATAATTAATAAAAGGAGCAGATTTTTTGGTTTAAGTAGCAGCTGACTTTTTTGGTTTTTGGACTTTTGAGGTTTTTGCAGTATGTTGTCTAATCCTTAAAGTTTAAACAAACAATGAAAGTAGAAAAAAAAAACAAATATTTGGTGGGATTAACAGGGCGGGTCTGAGCCTTTTTGGGACCTAAAGTTATTTGTTCAAGGGGTGCCCCTTTACATTTTCACCACCTAGTAAGAAAAACACTAACAACATAACATTTTCACATTATCATTAGTGGTTCCCAATAGGTACGGCTTAAACATGTATTTGTCATCTATTGTTTTGTCTGTTTGTTCTGTTTTGTGTGAAGTATGGAGTTATTTGTTACTTGTCGATACCGTAATTATGCCCTCATAAGTGGTAAAAAGAAATACTCCAGAGAAACCATATTATAAATAATAACCAGTAACTCTTCCTATTTTGCAGAGATTTTATTCACATAAATGGCAACAAATGCATGGAAATACATGAGAGAAGTAGATCTTCCTCTGCTGTGGGGACAAAGTCTTGGAGACATTTGTCCTCTGTAAGAAAAAAAAGCATTCAACCCCTCATTTATATTTCCAAGCATTTACAGTAGTTGTCTAAGTGGTAAATAGTCCAGCCTCTGGAAAATATATAAAAGTGTTGAGAGTGGGTGGGAGTCATGAGAAGCTATGTCACGCCTGCCATGTGTATTACCTCATAAAGAAGAGGAGTACTTCTTAATTCAGCTATGTTATCCTGACATCCCACATCGCTCCACAAAATCTCAAGTACACCATTCAACATTTTTCCAACCACTGAGGAAAAGTGGGGGCAACAGGTATGAGCATGTCAGCAAAAACAGAGCCCATATTGTGGTAGTAATCACATTAGCCATGTGCCTAAGTGCTTTCTTGACTAGGAGCCATCCTCCTGATGAAATGCAATTATTCAGAAAGAGGGTCATGTGATTTTTCTGGTTCAGTCTCCTCTCAGTGTTGGCAACGTTTCTACTTTTCAAACTTTTTAGACACAAACACTCTGTTGGTCCAGCAGAGGAAAAGAAAAGCTGAAAAGATTTCTAGAAAGTGATACCCGTACAGCAAAGATACCATCATTCAAAATAAGATCAGTGTTGGTTTGACTATAAAAAGCAAGTCAGTGCATTCATTTTACGGTCATCTTTCCATGTGGAGAAAGTGTGTTGTGAAGTCTGGGTGCAATGAAAAGACAGATTTTAATGAGGGAACAAGAAAAGAAACTCATCCACTAAAGGAATTTTGTCACACAGATGTCCATATTTAGGAATCCCTTTGTCATCCCTTTGTCACTGCATGCATTTCCATTACATTGCATACAGTTTCTTTACACTTCCAGAGCAAAACTCTATAAAAAAACTTGTTGTGATTTACAAAAGGCTATTCCACTTGATGATTTAAAGTGCTGGACTAACATTACAGCATCTATGACATCTCATTTACAACTCTTTGATACAAGTGCTGTGCCCTTCATGGCTTTATAGAGCATTACAGTACAGTGTGAACTTACCTATGAAATACGCGGCGCATATCGCAGGCACAGCTCCCCGGTGGTCCATCCTCCACATATTATCGAGTCCTACCACCAAACAAACAATGTCAGCCTACAGCATCTCATCACTGACAAGTGGACGGGTCGCCTTTTTTTTTTCACGGAGGACGTCAGAAACGCTCGCTCTCTTCTCAGTGGGCTCAGTCCTCTCATCAGTATCATATGACAAAATACACATCATGTGATTTTACTTTAGAGGGAAAAACTGAGTCGAATGGGCTGGATTCAGGCAGAGCTGCTGCTGTTACAGGGGGCGGCCGACAAGGGCGCCACTGCACAGTTTATGATAGATAGATAGATAGATAGATAGATAGATAGATAGATAGATAGATAGATAGATGTTTAAAAAGTAGGTAAAAGTCGCCCATGTGAAAAGTGCTTGAGTAGAAGTCTTAAAGTATCTGATATAAAATGGATTCACCTATCAAAAATAATTTTCTAGCAACAAATCCACTCAAGTATCAGAAGTAAAGAAGTCAGAAGTAAAATGATTAATATTTTTTCACGTATGTATTCATACACTGTGCTGTGGATCAGTCATATGCAATTTTGGCCTCCAAAAAGTACTTCAAAGCTGTACTTAGTATAGTACTTGAGTAAATGTACTTAGTTACATTTCATCACTGGTTAGGGCAGCAAGGGTAGGTAAGACATTTTTTAAATTAATTTGATCAAAAATGTAATGAAAACCTGATGTCTTACCCTGTCCAATAATCAAATAAAATCTCCTGAAATAGTCATTTTTATACAATTTATTACTTTTTTCAGGTAGGTCACCTTTTTTTTTTTAATCTGATAATGTATTTCTTCTGACAGATAATGTAATACTATACTTTATAGAAATAATATTGTGTTCTATAAATACTTAAGTTACAGGTTTGCTGTCACATAACTGTAGTTCTGTTTTGCAGTAAGTACAGGCTGACTGATGACATTCTGAAAATGATGAGTAACCTTTTGTACGGTAAGTTGTTGGCATAACATCTAACAACAGAAATAACATCAGCATTGTTTCGGGGAAGGGAAACTTTTTTTACAAGTCACAAGTTGAAGGTCCACTTCCCTTTTATTGCTACATGGACACAGATGGGTGGAATATACCTCCGATTACTGTACAAAACAAACCTCAGGGCAACACATGACACTTTATTACATGTAGACTGAAGTCATAGGTCTGTAGGGATTCAATTAATGATGTTTTTCGCAATTAATTGACTACCTGTTTGGTTTATTGTCAGAAAATGTGGGGAAAAAATGCTCATCACAGTGTAATAAGGCATAAGGCTGAACCTCCACCAATTTTCTTGACACAAATATAACTAATGATTGAGCTGTTGAGTGTTTGTGTCAGTGAAACAACATAAGGAGCGTTACGATACGACACTCCAAGCTCAGATCCAATTCCTCCCAGCTTTTCTCTCCTTTTTTCTTTTCTGGCACAGAGAGAAGATCGAGGAACATTATTTACTGCTACAAGCATGAAGAATCTCAACCCTAACACAAACAGACAAAGCTTTCGTACTCACTCTGTTGTGTATCTCTGTGTTTCTGACAGCCCGTTTTGTCTTTCTGGCACTCAGTTTGTTTTTGTTGTTCCTCTTTCAGATTCACCTTCAGCTGGAAACTCCGCCTTGCATTCATCTCCTCTTTCCTGCAACTAACCAAAACAATTGTGATTGTTCTTGTGTGATACCTGCTTCAGCCCACATTTGACTACTAACAATCATGGCAGCAGCCTGGGCCTCTGCTCTCTTGTGTCTCGACCTCTCACCATCTCAACCCCTATTCCATATCTTCAGAATCCAGTAGACAATGATAACATGATCAGAGTACTTAGATCAGAGTACTTTGATTAGCATGCCCAGCTTTCACAAAACCAGGATTATATGACTTTTACATGTGCAAAACTTAACCTGGAAACCTGATCATAACCAGGATTTTAGAGCACATGTAAACACTCTCATTGAGAAGGAGATCAGGAAAGCATGATCATTGAAATACAAATAAAATCTGTCTGCTGATTTTCCATATCGATGATTACATTTAAGGATCACAATACTAATTTAAATGGAAGAGGTCATATCAGTCACTGGGGACTGTCCCCACTGACTGATATGACCTCCTGCTGTGCTGTACCTTTGCAGCTCCACCTTCACCCGATGGTCACATAGCGCCCTCTGCCTCAAGATGGCTGCATTGTTGCAGTAAACTTGACGGGCCAGCTGTTAGACAATCTAAAGGCATCAGAAAAATACACACATGCCAATGGATATCATACCTACATGTGTTTATATTCATCATTATGGCACTGAAGACTGACCCACTGAAATAACTACTGCTCACCTTTAACCTCCACATAAAGTTGGTCAATCATGTCAGTTTTATTTATACAGCTCAGAGGTCAAAGTCTGAGACTGTGAGTCACTATAGGATTACGATTGTGTTACTTCATGACATAGACACCAATCAGTGTATCCAAGATAGCCGAATATTGCCTTTTTCACAGAACTCCAGACTATACCAAAAATATCTGAATGGTCTGCCTTAAGGCTTTTTGTTTTGTTTTGCTTTGTGTAAGAAGAAGACAACTATAAAGAGAATATAGACAACTCAGGTCATTAAGGTCTACCAGCTGAGGAGTGAAGTACAGTCTTTGCTTTCACTGTTAATCTTCAGGAAATTGCTGTGATGTCTAGATGGCAAAAGATAGTCTGTTATGTTAGTGTAGGAAAATGAAATAGAAGTGGTTATTGTACATAGACAGTTGACATACATTCTAAAAAATATGGCTCAAATAGTCACTTGAGGTATTTCAATTACGTGTAAATTTCTCATCTAATTCTATCCCACAAGATCAATGTGAAAAGGTCATATTTAATGCAAAATGTTTCTATTATGTTGAGTCAATGTGTAGAAATTAGATAAGTTAATCTGATTGAATTATTGCAGAGATATGCACAAACCTTCCGTCTTTATACAACGATAACATGTAAAATAAAGAGAAACTTCTACATCATCATAATGTGTTTATTCAAATTTGTATTATTCAAATATTGGACACAATAGTAATGCATTTCAAATTGATTATTCTGTTTACTCTCATAAATCAGACATCTAGTGTAAACAGACACATATTTCAGCTCAAACACCTGATTTAGCACTTTACAAAACAGAAAACATCAACATGTATTTGCATTAATGAGATAAATCTTTGTTGTTTTGCTGTTTTGTTCAGCATGTTAAAAACAGTCATGGCTTTAATCCATCCGATGCAGATTAACAGTGTGACATCCTGATCCTTTGTTGGCTGCCATAACAATAATTATGACGTAGCATATTGTGACGTCCGTGCGAGACGTGTGCTGCCTTCATGGGCAGTTGGGAATTCTGCAATGAGCATTTCAACCTGATAAATACAGCAAGGAAAGAGATATACATAGTAATAATCTAATGTAGATTAATGCCGCAGGCCTGTGAGTCATTGTGACAAATAACTGTGAGACTGAAAGTTGACTAACTTCACATCAGGATTTTGAGGGGTTAGTGGGGGAAAAGCTGATTACTTAGCAAATCACATGCAAACTGGGGTTTTAGAGTAGTCCCACAAAGCATCATCTGAACCATGCCATAATCTCATTAACAGAAGCAGATATTTGTGGCCATGTCAACAAAGTTGTCGGGGTGGTAGTTTTGAAATATATATACATGTATAACAAGCCAAAAGTTTATAGTATTACAGCCAGTACAGTTAAAGTAGTATTTTCAATCAGGAATGAGCTTTAAGAATGAACTAAGCCTTAAAACAACATAGACTGTTTTATTTAACATCTACAGTGTCATAAGAACAGAGCAAACTCAGTTGGGAATGCGCTGCTGATGAAGGCTGTGTAATAAAGTTGAAAGCTCCAGAACAAGTGGACTTTGAGCTGTTTGTCCCTAGTCAAGAAATTAACTTGTAATTAAGCAACAATCCAAGCAAAACTTTTGTTTATTGTTACTCAGTGATAGAATTTAATTAATTTAGTTTTGAGGTACTTGGACTTGACTTGAGTATTCCCATCTTTCAGTAAATATTGTACTTCATATTCCACTACACTCACTTGACAACTTTAGTTACTAGTTACTTTGTAGATTTCTTTTTGTATCAGAAACAATGTAACACCTTTTTTCACAAATTAAAAAGTTTGAAACAAAAAGGCTATGCTCACATTCATCTGCTTAAGAATATTTATTTGTGTTTACCTTCTGAATTTAAATACCCTTCACATATATTTCATATACATTTCTATCAATGAAATGTGTAAACTGTGCATGTCTGTCCGTCCTGTGAGAGGGATCCCTCCTCTGTGGCTCTTCCTGAGGTTTCTTCCATCTTTTTTTCCACTGTTAAAAATGTTGCTTTTTTTTCAATATGGCAAGTTTTTCCACACTTGAATCGAGGGTCTCAGTGCAGAGGATGTCACTCACTGTAGAGATTGTAAAGCCCATTGACGCAATGTGATTGTCATTTTTGGCTACATAAATAAAATTGATTTGATTGAATTTGATTTGAAGATGTGCATGTAAAAGCACGTTTTTGTGACATTACAACTAGCTTGGGATGCAAATTATGCTCCAATATACAAGATTGATGCGGGAACTTGAAACCTCCAGCGCACAAATACTGTGAATGGACTTTTTCAGTTTATTAGGAGACATATGGTACTACTGGACATATTTTCAGTAGTACAATATATTTCCTAACAATATGTACATGTACTGTATGTACAGCATATATTGAATGCTGTGGGTCAGTCGAATATTGGCTGTGACATGTTATAAAACAAATACAGTCTAAAAGGCGTTACCTTGGTTCTGATGCAATATGAAATCTACAAAGTAACTAGTAACTAAAATTGTCAAGTAAATGACATACTGACCAGTAGTCACATATTTGAAATTAAAGATATTTGTATTTTCGCAGAATGTAGTTTTTTTTTGATGAGGGAAATGGATTTTGAAGTGGATAATTCAACATTTTTTAAGAAAAATGATCGGAGATAAATATCTATGGAGGGCATCTTTGAAAAAATAAAATAAAAATGAGTTACGCTATTATACTTCACATTTCCAACCAAAAGCACGGTATTTGGGAGCAGCACGTGAAGGCACCATTTCCTGGGAAAGTGGGAGGTGGATGTTGTCAACGTGACTGTCATCAAGTAACGTTAGAGGGGCAGAGAACAGCAGAGCCGTCGGTGCTCCGCTTGTCTGTATCGTCGGGACTTGGAAAGTGGCCGGGCGGGGGAGACGAGACGGGCAGCCAACCTTCGGGATTCAGTGAAGATGGAAATAAGTCGCTGTTTTCGAATATCTCCTTTGTGCTCCTTCAGCGCCGCGTTGTAACGTCCAGGACAACTTACCCTGCGCTGGGTTTTGTACATTTTCCGATTTGGAGCCAGCAGCGCTAGCTAGCTGTAGCAGCCCGCCGCTGATAGTGTCAGACACACAGGTACAGGAGAGTAGAGGAGGGCTTGGTGACAAAGGAAGGTGGCGAGGTAACGATGAACCGCTTTCGAAAGTGGCTGTATAAGCCCAAGGTAAGTTATCATGGATTCACACGCTGTGTCAGCGCTGCAGTCAGTCATTTTTTATGCATAGCCGTGGAGATAGCTAGCCGGTCAGCCGATCAGTGAGGCTCGCTAGCCCGATCACTTCATACACTGGCTGGAGCACATCTGCTAACTGCTAGCTCCTGATGTTACAGTGTATCCAGCAGCAGCAGCTCGTCTCCCTTTGTTGTTGTTGATGCTTTTGTTTTCGAGAGCTCGTCAGGGCTTCAGTGTTGAAACCTGGAATGTAGACGGGCTGCCTTCAGCTGACATTGTCATTTAATGTCAGGGATTATTGAAGTGATTTTTTTTTTTTATTATAGACAAAAACTGATTCTCTGTAAAGCCTTGATAATAACAACAGCATGATTACTGATAACAACAACATTTATGATTAAACAATAAGCAATTATAATGATTTATTAATAGTGGTAATAGTCATAATAATAATTATAACGTCATAATCATTTAAAAAAAATAAGAAATACATAGAAGTAAAATAGATTTTGATAGAAAAGTAAACAAAAAGCTCTGTGGCATTTTAGGGATTAAACTTCTCAGTATTAATTATTAACCTGTTTATTTTCTCTAATACTTTTTAATTAATTGATTTTGGTTTATAAAAAGGCAGAAGATGTTTAATTTACTTTCACATGAGACAAAGAATATCAGCAAAACCTCAGTGACAAACTGATAGACTCATTGATCATCAGAATAGCTTATTATATTTCTCTAAATGTTTTATAAAATGACTAGAGTTGCATGCATATACTGTTTTCAAGGTATATTATTGTGTTTAAATGGATTATTATCATACCGCTTACATTTGCTTATCTACTGTATTGATTTCTACTATCTTAGTGAAAAACTAAGTTTATATCAAGTTTCATGATATGTTGTGAAACTCTTAAGAAATATACATTTTTTTTTTTTTTTTATGTTTCTCGTGCTCTGAAAATGCATACTGCTGCGACCTCATAAATGACACATTTATTATCAAAATAGTTAATTATTTACTCTAGTCGTTTAATTAGATGACTAATTGTTTCAGCTCTGTAGAGTTTTATTCATTTGTTACTTGTAGAAATCGCCCTAAACTCTGCGTCAAGAGCGAAGCGCGTCAAATCAGCCGCTGCTCAGGCCCAGGACAGAATCATCACCTTTGTGGTGAGCTCGTAATGGGTGTGCTGTGACTCTTTAAATCAAGCGCAGACTGTGGAAACATACCTGACACAGCAGAGAGAGTATTGAGGGCTTGGTCGCCCTGTTAAATGAACAGTTTTAATATATGCCAACGGCAGCACTTTTCAGGTTTTTACTCATGTAAATATGAATTTTTCTCCCGGGAGGGAAATCTTGTTACTTTAACGACGACTTGCACGCAGACAAAATTGCATAAATCAGAGGAAAGTTGTCATTTATTATTACATGCTTTTTTGTTTTTATTTTTTGCTGAGAGTCTCATTACAACAATAAACCATCATAGATAATGTGCTCAGGTTGAGATACTCCTACGTAATCTACTTCCAGAGAATGAGACTTGACGTGGGTTTACAGCCTTAATGTACTCATAACCTTGTGCCAATTACTCACATGCTCCTCTGGAAAGTTTGCTATTTACAGTTAAGACTGAGCAACTATTCCATTGAAAAGCACTTTGCGAAAGGATGTAAACCACTTGTACTACACAGTATTCAAATCCGGCTTTTCCTGGAGGATGATGGCTACAAAAAGGTTATTATTATCAACTGCAGAGGATTTATATAAAAACATTATGGAATTAAAAAAAACAACTAAATTTCTTAAACCAATACTACTCATTTTAAAATCTTGACTTCTGGAGGCTCAAAATGAAAAGTTGTATTAGCTGGTCTGCACAGCTAACTCCGGACAGGCCTGAATAACATTTTAGCATGTTTAATTCATCGTGTCCTCTCAGTGTATCGGCATAATAGCTGCACATAAAAGGTTGACCTTGCATCGTCGCTGCTGGAGATCATGATTTTTAAATTGATAGAAGCTGAGGAAAATATACAGCAGACAGCCTCTTATACAAGTCAGTGACTTTGGTGCGGCGTCGTGTCGCTTGGCAGACAAAATCTCATTTTTTGCTCTACTATGTTTTGTCAACATGTATTTCTAATTGGCAGTGTATCTGGTAATAGAAGACAACTGAGTCTCTGTATCAAACAATAATAATACAGTAATTAGAGGTTTTGCAACAGTAAAGTCAGACAGGGATCAAATAAAATGCCT
Organism: Spondyliosoma cantharus; assembly: GCA_900302685.1. Lineage (NCBI taxonomy): Eukaryota > Metazoa > Chordata > Actinopteri > Spariformes > Sparidae > Spondyliosoma > Spondyliosoma cantharus. The sequence goes on along the minus strand of OMLP01005056.1, from coordinate 48,683 downwards.
GTGATTATACATCATCCACCTGCTCTTTACCACATACACGCACCTGCGTCACTCCTCCTTTCTCTGTTTAACCATGTCTGCTGTCACAGCATTTCAGTAGTCCATTGTTGGGGTCAGGCCTAAGTGTTGAGGTTCACCGGGGTATTGTCACATTCATGAATGACCACTGACTCCGGAGTGCTGAGCTATTACATCAGTGCCTCTTCTGCCAAATCGCAGCCATGGTAGGAATTAGCAGAATTACACATAGGTCTGTGGGTTTTTAATGACCACTTTTCTGGCTCAAAGGAGTGAAGAGAAAATTGCTAAAAGCCTCTGTAATTATGCCGATCAGCATGAAAAGACAACAGTTAGAAAGGAGGGTGCACATCACTTTATGCTGCTGCGACTGAAGCTCGCAAGTTGTTTCTTTTTTTGCACTGAGAGAAAATATTTCTGTGGTAATTAAAATCTGTGCCCAACCCACATATTCTGGCATTTATAGTTAAAAAAAACAGCACAGCGTTGTCATTTTTGCATCAACAGTAAGCCAGTTTATTATTGAACTGTATTCTCCTGGAGAGAAAAAAGTGTTGAATCAGCATGTTCTCATGACTGAAGCAGAGCTATTGATATTTCCAGAGCTGCTCTTTAGCTCCCTAGATAAGTCCCACTGAGGAGGACTTTCCTTTTGCCCCTGCTACACAATCCTTTCCCAGTGTGTCAGAGAGTCATGTGCAGCTGTGTGCGGGACATAATGTACCTGTCATTTTTGCTTGTCATCAAAGTGCCAACGAGAATGGCTTGTCCTGGTTGTCTGTGAGGCTGTAACGATTAATTCACCTAAGGTCATGAAGATTTATCTTTGTAAAGGGAGATCTCTCACATTTCCTCTTTGCCCTCAAACTGGTTTAGCTGGTTCTCATGTGAATAGGTAGACTTGTTCTTAGTATTTTGTGTTCTTTTATCTGACCGCTCATTCGATGAACTTTGTATATCTGCAGGAAAATATTTTATAGGCAAAGAGGCTTCGGAGAGGGCGAAATCAGGGGAGAAGTATTCTGCATTATCACACATCCCCGCAGTCCCAAACATAGATGAGACCTGGCTCAGGTTTCCAAGCAGCCAAAATGGCCACTGTCTCCTCACTCACCCCCGCGTTCATCAGCGGCGAACTTGCAGAGTGACTGACGATGAGAAAGAGAGAGATGTCAGGAGGCTATACCTATGCACTTCCTCTGTAGCCCGTGTTCCTCTCTTGGTTGTTATTCCATCAGGCATTCAGGGGCTGACCTTCAGCTCCACACCACCTCATCTGTCAGTGTGACGGGCTCACATCTCGCACCGGGCCCAGATGCCCTCACCTCCATCTACAGGATGCTACTAATTTGTCGCCCACCCCCCTACTGGACAGTTTAGTGCGATGGGAGCTGCTCTCCTCCTTATCGAAATGTCAAACAGATATGTAGCAATCTAGGCTGTTTGCAAGTGTACGAACATATGTAATGCAAATGCCCAGATTGCTTTGATAAGGTCATCCAACATGTGACAGAACCAGGAATAAATTCATCTTAATTTTTAGAGAAACATCATTCACAGTGAGAAATATTATAGAGAGAAACCGAAATAATTGTAAGTTTATAAGTAGTTTCTCAGTGTGATCTCCTAATTTTACCCATTTAGTTCTCTCCCACATTCCATTCATTTCTTAAGTCATTTTAAGATAACAGTGCAGTTTATTTATTCATGTAGTGTAGCACAAATATGTTGCCCCAATAGCTTGTCTTCTGCCCCCTACCTAACCCTAACCCTACCTCCACATGCAGTATATCCTCTTAAATTTAAATTAATTTGTTTGTGACTAGTTTGTTGTACAGCTTTATCTTTAGTATACAGTAAAATAAAGGATCAATATTGACTTGGAGCTTTTAAAATTTCAAACAACAGGTAGCAAGGTTTTCTCTTGGCCGTCTGTATGATTGTATTGCAGTGGAAATTCTAATAAGATATCTTATTTCATTAAAAATATAATACCTAAAAACATGAACTGTACTCTGGTAATGGACACAGTAACAAAGCCTTTACAATGTAAAATAAATCAAAATCATAATAAGATAAATTAAGACAATATTCAACTCTAAATAAATGTTTAATACAATTGGATTCAATGGTTTAAGGTCTATTAAAGTCAATCTCAGAAAATCATCTGTTTTATATAAAGAAACAATGGTGTGAAATCATTTGGACAGATGTTAATGAAACACAACAAGGCATGTAAGTATTTACTGTGGTCATAAATCATTGTCAAGCCCCCATAAAAGATGCTGTGGACATGTTTGTCTACACTGTCAGAGAGGAAATACGACATGTTGACAGCTGATGGCTCTGACAAAGCAACACATTTTTACTAATCGTCCACTCAAGAGCCAGTTTTCCTTCTGTCTTCTTCTGCCAGCTGTGTGGGCCCTACTTAAAATGCATCAGTTGAATTTGATTTTGAAAGCAAGTGTTCAGCTATGAAGAGGTGGGGATGACACATGATTAAAACAGCAGTAATAGCTATGTGTGTCTTTATTACAAACTCGGTAAAAGCTGATCAAACGTGGTGGCAGGGTCATTATGTTTTGTATTAATGCTTTTTTTTTAAAACCCAAGACAAATTTCAGCAATTCTACAATCAGATTTTCAAGCAGGCTGCACAGACATTAGTATTATCTTTATCTTTATCTTATCTTTATATTATCTTTATCTTATCTTTAATTATTTCCTCTTTTGGCTGTGGTATTAAAAGAGGAAACGAGAATAGTTTTTTCATACTGTTATTGTATGGAAGTTTGAAATTCTGGCATCACTACAGCCTTGAATTGAAGCAGTTTATACTTGATGCTTTTTAAATGGATTAGAAATGATTTGTTGTCAACATTTCGCTGCTTCTACGGAGTTGATTTGTTAACATGAAACAAAAATCCAAAATGAAAGTTGAATGCGTATCATGGACAGTATATTTTCAACAGAGCGTTGTTTCTGGGGTATATTATGTCACAGCTCTTAGCAACTGGTGAATCATGGTGGTTGGTTTCCTCAGTAATGATTGCTCCACTTCTACAGAGCATGACAGGCTTTGCTGTTGTAGGTTCTGCTGTTGGTTATGTGATTTATCTCAGGCTCCTGCTTGTCCTTCATTTGTCATTCATCACTACCCTGGTTTGTTTGTGAATACTGCAAAGATGCAAGCAGAAGAGCCAAGAGCGGGCAGACACATCTTTGCAGAGTTGTTTTGGCACAGTTGGCACAAAGTTGATGGAAGAGGGAACGGCAAACTGCTGAGCAGCGGCTGGCGTTGCTTCATATTTAGCCTTGTTTCGGGAGTTCTTTGTGGACGTCCCATTCTGCTTACCCACCAGCCATGGGGTGATTGATTTGGTGTCAGCTACCGGGATTTAGAGAGCTGACCCTAGTGCAGATCGAGACAGGCCAGGCGATTGAAGGCCTTTTTAAATTCATTGCAGGATTGGGGTATCAGGGGCCCACTGTCCAAGGTGTGGGGAAGCGATGATTGAAGGAAAGTAGCTGTGGAGGAAGAGTGAGATTTAAAGGTTCCACAGAGAATCAGCTGGTCCTGGTATTGACAGCAAACGCTGCATTCGTTTCTTATCGGCAATAATTCATACCCTCTCTGATTTTAGATTTCTCTTATCATATTTGCCGATAAAAACATAAAACATGCACTCAAGGTGCCCTTTGTCTATATTATGACCGACTATTCAAGGAAGAGCCAGAATATGATATGCCATCGCTCCCGCTCTGGGCTCTGTCTCAGCAGCAGGGGATAATGGGAGGGAAAGGAGGAGAGGAGGAGAACAGTAGGCCTGTATTTTTGGGATTAGATTTTGGCTTTGGTTACAGTTGACAGGAGATAAAATGAGACGAGGCCGCTCTTTAGCAGTCTCGTGTTTTTTTTACAGGATCGTTGGACTGGGATGATAAGAAATCCTGAAGAATGGACAAATTGAAATGAGATTTTTGATAGACATTGATATTGTAGCTTGCTTTTTAGAGGAAAACGGTATGTGTTCAATGGATGATCAATTAATTATGTGTGTGTCCTCCTCATCCTCTTCTTCATCAGCTTCAATGTAGGTGCAGTTGCACAAGTTAATGACTTGCATGCATTTCATCACCACTGACAGCAATCAGAGATATGTGTTTGCATACACACACAAGCTGTTGCTGTCCACGGCTGTCAGTGGGACAGCCCGGGCAGTGCCAGCTCTCAGTCAGTGTTTGTAACAATGAACGGCATATGGGCAGAATTAGCCTGGTTGTGAGTCATGCATAGTGCATACTCAACAGTGAACAGGGGATGTGGGTCAGGAATCATGACAGGGCATAGGTGGGTTTGTGAAGAATCCATTTGTTTTAGTGAAATTCTTAGAGGTGACATTAGAAGACATAAGAATTGCCTGTCAAATTCAGTACTCAAGACAACTACGAGGCAGCATATCCCTGGAATAAACGCTACCTGCTGCTAACTGTAGCTGCTGTTAGCTAATTACCTCGGTTAGCTGTGCAGTAAGCAGCGACTACAATTCTTACATATAGCACATTTAATGTCAGGGATGACACTTTTTCTGTTGTTGGTCTTTTTTATGTAAAGACATGGGTCATGCATCTACAGCAATCTTCTCATCTCGTCAGGACTCCATGAATAATTTTGTTCATTTTGTAAATCTAAAACAGTTTACCAGCCAGTTCTGGATTGTATAACCAGATTATTTCTTGCATAAGACCCTCCCTGCGGTAGCTGTGAAGAGGGGTGTTCCCACGTGGCACAACACTACCGTCAGTGGGATCCTGGACACGCCTTACAGCCACCTAAATCCTCTGTGCCCCCCAGTGTCACCTCAGCCTGCCATGCTTAACATGTGCCAGGCACATGCACAGGTCATTGCTTAGTCCAAATGCCAGATTAGGACGGCCCTCAGAGAGGAGACAAGCTCACAGATTATGCCATCAGTCCAGATGGGCAGACCACTCTGAATATATTGAGTCCATGACTAGAGTTAAGTCGGCTGTGGATCAAACTTTCAGCTGGTTGCTGCAGAAATACCCCTCAGCAGTCTTTGTTTAATAGGAAATCTGTCTTAAAATGCAACCATAATGACTAAAAGACAGTTCTGCTTGAAAGCTCATCATCAATAACTTGGTAGTTGCAGAAAACAACAGCAGTGAGGACAGAAACTCCTGATGCAAGCTGAACATGAAAGGAATGACTCGACACAACTCCAGTATAAGGCTGTATTCTTAGAGAGACAATCCGTTTTTTATTCTGCCAAACTTAGTATAAATAATGTCAGAGGAAGTTTCCTTGTTTGTTACCAAAACGATTGGCTCGCTCTCGTCAGGGCTTTTATGCTGAGTCCTGAATAATAAATAAGGTGATGAACTGTATCCGGCTGCTTTTTTGCCAGTCTGCCAGCTGACTGGATGAAGCAGAGTGAACTGGTTTCCCCCCTTACAATATTTGCTTCTGATTGTTGGAAGGCAGCCAGAAGCCAGCAAATTGAGCCTGGAATAGAGTATGGAGGGCAGAGGCAAGGTTTCTCATAAGTCCCTTAAGTGGGCTCAGTGTGCATGCACCGATGCTATAGATGTTCATGAAGCATTAGCCTGACGGCCTCCATCATCTGCACAGTCTGAATAGAAATGAGGCCCAGAATCAGCATCTCAAGGAGAAAGCTGGCTGAGAAGATGTTAATCGTACAGCAGCTGGCGACTTTCGGTAACACGTTTCAATAAGAGTCACACTGTCATCGCCTGTTATTGATTTAATGTCAAACAAAAGGGGCAGAAATTTCACTGAGTCATCGTGAAATGATGTGATTGAGGGGGTTTAACAGTAATTGTCACTCTGGATGAAGCCGTGGGAGCCTAATAGTCTGAAATGATGGGTTTGTGACCGCCACGGATAGAGTTTTTGAGTCATCTCAAAGAAAGGGCAGCCAGGACAACTGACAGCAGGAGTATAACAGGAGAGTGGCACGCCGCAGGGGACAAGAGCTGGATCTGCTGAATCATTTCCTCACTTACGCAAGGTAGAGCTGTCATTGATGATGATGACACAACTTGCAAGCTCAGGAGTCAGATCGCCAGATGTTCACACACTTAGTTTTGTAAGTCAACTGTCATGCCCTTGTTTCTTAATTTGACCATCGTTTTTTCTTTCGTCTTTCTCTTTATTAAAACATTTTGTTAACACAAACACAAAAAAAAACAACTACTTTTTACATTTACTATATGTGTGTAAAGTTCACTGCTTCACTCGGTGACAGCCTATGTTATGTAAGCAGATGAAAACAGGCCCTTGTTTCTACAGACAGCTCATTTTATTTTGCGTTATTTTGTGAGTCCAACATCATGACTGACTCATAGTCCGTAGCCCTTTTCACACAGCGTCGCCGCATTATCTCCGGAGTAGTGGTTTGCCAATTCTCCGTCCGATGGTGATTCACACAGAGCGAAGCATCTCCGCCTTGAAGACAAACCATCGTAATTCACACAGAAAGCCGGCGCGTTTGTTTGGTCATGTAAGTTGCTTTGTGGGAAATTTCTCTTTATTAAGTTGGGTGAAGGACCTGTGTAGTTCACCGACCGTCTGATCGACGCGCCCCCGCTACGTGCCGCCGGTTTATCTGTTCACACTGGTTCTGTTAACCAATAATACGGCCCTGATACTATCTCCAGAGGCGGATCAGCGTGGGGTGAAATTTCACCCTTCACCGCTTCTGAAGCTTTCACACAGAGGAGGATGCGGAGAATTGGCATAGGATCCCCGCATGCAAACAGCAGTGTGAATGGGGCTCGTGTAAGAAGGTAAATGTTACCATTGAAGGCTCTAGATTTGAATTTCAAACAAAGGATTAGTCTGTATTTCATGACTTGCGTGGCCTCATCTCTCAGTGACAGGTGGGCCTGTTAATCACAGCTGTTAACTGTGCCGAATTTCATTAGATTCAAATAGCATTTGACTTATGACGTGAAACAGGATTTTATTGCGCCAGCTTTTAAAAAGGTAGATTAGCCCGTAAAGCCATTTGGAATGTGTAAATCGGTTGCCAGGAAACATTTGGAGAGTTGTCCAATCAAAAACAATCAACTGTGTCAACTGGAAGTCACCGTAGCATTACTACCATGACATGACTGTCAAATATAGTTGTTTTTGGAGGCTGAAAAATATAATAAACTTCTCTACCAATTCTCTGTAAATGTAGGTATGTCTGTGTTTGATTTGGCCATAAATGTTGAAATATTTGTAGAGATAGCGGTTGATTGGCTGAGGTTGAACCGGGTGCAACCTGCCCCTGTTTATCATACTAGTGTCATAAGTGGTAAACATCTCCATTACATGAAATGTTTGCACGTCAGTTCTGCAAAATGATGAGTACAGTACACCAATCTTATAGGCCGAGCAGCTCAGGCATCGCTGCCTATCGAAAAGTAAATCAGCATGTCTCAAACATTGCCTTGCCTTTGACTTTTCCCCCATGATGCAATGCTGCAGGAATGTTCCCTCTTGTGTGAGGAATGCTGCAGCAGGAGGAGGCTATAGGACAGTGTCTGTCTCAAATACTTATTTTCTTCCTCCGTCAGCAAGCGTTGGCCTATATGCTTCAGAGATCGTGTTGTGCCTGCGCTAGAAAAAGGTCTTTCTCTGTCTCCCACTCCTGTTTCCTGTTTGGTCATCATGACATTTTGTATCATAGACTCTCTCATTGTTGTGCAGTTGAGTAAATTTCAAGTCAAGTCTGACTCCTGACTGGTGATTTCATTGCCTTTCTCACTGTTCAGACCTATTTTAGCAGTGGGTTTTTTGTGCCTCCTTGTGTGTAATCGTGATTAGGATTAAGTTTATGCATTCAGAGAAACCCACTTTTTGTTTCGCTACAGTACCATGGCTGTGTACTGCCATTCTTTGCCATTCACGGATTATTTATATATATATAGAGCATGTACCGGTATATGACCTTGTTAAGAGAGAACACTTGAAAAGAATGTGAAACACTTTCTATATTTGCCTGCTGTGGTACAGACTCAGTTGCCTGTTTGAGTTGGGATTAGATGCCTTTTCTGCATTGCTTTTCCAGCTTATTCAGTAAACATGACATGGCAGAGACAAAATTCACAAACATGCACAAAATGTGCAGGAATATTGTTGATTTTGCTCTGTGGGACACACGTTGGCAAGAATCTGCTCCCCTGAAGTGTACTTGGCCAAGAAAACAAATACCAATCTGCTCTAATCCAGAGCTGCTTTCCTGTAATTCACCTGACTGCAGCTCTAATTTACATGTGAAATGTGTCACACATGAAAAGACAATTCTAGTTGTTTTTTCGGAATTTACCCATGGTCCGTCTTGCAACCGTCTTTACTTTGACTATAAAAGGTCAGCAGTCTTCCCCATGTTGATTAGGACATATCTCAGTCATCCAAATGACCTTTAAGACATTCAAAATGTGTTTTTCACCCTCACAGTAATAATGCGACAAGTACCCCAGCTGTAGGTTATATCTCTGTGTCTTCTCCTCGCTGTTTGTTTCATTATTAATGAGAGAGAGTGAGGGAACAGCGCCATGTATCATATTCAGAGAGAGAAGCGAGGGCTCATGGGGGGAGCATCACGCAAACAGGAAGCACTGCAAACTTATGGGAAAGGGTCCTGTGAGGTTTTCGGTAAATACCAGTATTTGGTTTGACTTCACGGCAAACACTTTCAGACAAGTCGACGCGTGGCAGCCAAACGTGCCCGTTCACTGCCTCCCTTTTTCCAATCATGCTGTCCGTTTTAAGCTCCTGTGCCGTCACCGGGTCCATGCGGTTTGTGATGATGCACGTCAGCATGTGGTCGCCATTTTCGAAACCATTAACCTTTCGATCAACGTGAGCACTCCCCGGGATGTGTATGTGCATGCGTTAGAGTGCATACAGTGTTTGTTTGTGCGATTTGAAAAGTGAATAACTTGATTGTCTGTTAAAATGTGTTATTTCATTTTGGGTGGGCGATGCAATTAATGAATTGTGATTTTGTGCTTCAGTGTCTCATCCTTACCTTGTGTTGCTCAGACAGCAGTGGAATGATTTTCTACGCTGTGCTGCCCCCCTCCCTCACAGTGAGGGGAGCATGGTGGGAGATAATGACATGAATCCTCTACCAGGGCCAGGCTCTCTAATTACACCTACTCTTCTGGGGAGCTTTCACACTATATTAACCTCTGTTAACTCCTCTTGTCAGAATGAATGCCATTTTTTATCATTTACTTTGCCACACTTGTTGAAAAATTGTTTACACAGGAGAGTAATATGCCTTGTGTTTGCTCATAAATCATCAGAGCAATCTGTTGTAAAGCTGGCCTATGAAATGGCCTACTTACCTGATTTTATTTTTGTCCCTACAGACTGGCAGTATGTTGCTGTGCTATGCAGCATTCATGTTGGTGCTTTATTGCCTCGACCTGACTGCTCTCTTTCTTTCTCAGTTTCTTGGTTTATTTGCAGGCGATTAGGGTTTAGATCCCCGAAGCAGAAGGTGACTAAAATAGTTAGACTCACTGTTGGGAGTGGGGGAGAAACTCCGCTAAATACTCCACCTGTTAACACCAACGTGCTGTAGTAGTGCAGAGTCGTTGTAACCGGGAGACTTGCTGGCAACACAATATGAAATTCATGCGTTGACTTGCCCACAAGCATTGAGCTGGTTTTCTGGAGACTGCAGCTGTATTTCGCTCATGCGGACGGAGCTCTAAACAATATACACGTTAATTCCCCTTAGCACACCACGTGGAAACTAGTATGCTGAATGAACACAGGTCTAGTTGACCTAATGGTTAAAACAGAGCAGATCAAGAGTGTATGTGTTTTGCACTCGCTCCGTATTGTTGCCGGACTTCCTCTATGCATGACTTCAGTTGCTAAATGTTGCAGCTGAAATTAGTAATTGACGCCTCTCAGGAGATCAACAAGCAGGTTGAACACGGGGAGGGGGGGTTTATCACATGTCTCTCTCTTCAGTAAGGCATAATACTGATGAGAGGAACCTATAGCCAGTTGTCCTGGATTGACCTGGCCCATACTCTGTTTAGAGTCAAATAGAAGTCTTGTTTGCTTTGATATTCACTCATCTCCTCTGTAAATATTGAGTTGTTTTGAGATTTACGGTTGTGTCACAACCTTTCGCAGCTGTTAACTCTGTGATATTTGTGGCCACAGCTTAAGAACCACGTAGTAAGAGAGAAACATTTTTGTAATGTAGTACTCTACTATGATTAGGGTTGCATCTAATGATTATTTTTATTATCGATTAATCCGCCAATTACTCTCATGATTAATTATAAAATGTCAACAGAGTGTGAAAAATGCTCATCACAATTTACAAAAAAAGTCCAAAGTGGCCCTTGAAAATTGCTTCCTTTGTCGCACCAGCAGTGCAAAACTCAGTGACTGAAGAAACGCATTATATCCTTCCATTTAAGAAGCTTTAAGATTGCAGCTCTAGCTGTGATCAGAATAAAGTTCAGTGAATCTAAGATATTTTGAGATATATTTAATTTGATGGCTTGCTAGATTTTGGCAATCATATATTGGCAGAGTTTATTGTCAGGCAGCTACAGCTTTCTTGAAGCGCTGACTGTGTGTCTGTGACTCTCAGAATATGGTAACAAGCTAACAAAATAATCATTTTCTGTTCTAAAATATTGAGGTTCTCACCTTTTAGTAACCAAAATAGTTATATATATTCACTTTTCTATGGTGAGAAAACCACAATATCATGTTGCAACTTTTTAGAAAGACTGATGAAAGAAACCCAAAATGAGAAAATACATATATATTCTGGCTGAGACTACATGTATCTTAAGGAGGGGCTTTTGGTTTAGGCTGAGGAAATAAAGTAAATAAGTAATAAGTAAAGTTTAAGAGAGTGAATAACCTTCTGTGATACCAGAATGAATGTATTTCAGTTTTTGACTGTTTTTGACAAAACAAGACATTTTAAGAAGTCACCTCGGATTTTAGTAAAAATTGTGATGGGCTTTTTTCACCATCTTATAACATATTATAGACAAAACGCCTAATCTATTATTCTACAAATTAAAAGATTAACAGCTGCTAGTTGCAGCACAACCTACATTGTGATATAAGCTGTTAAGAAAAAACAGTCAATTAAAACTCGGTCACACCAAGCATCGAGAATGGGGGAGACTATTTTCAAGTCATTTTCAGTAATTAATCATCGCAGTCATTTTAATTTATAATGTTTTTGTGTTGTTTCTGTGCATTGTGTCATCCGTATTGCTTCTCATAAACAGCTGTGCGTGTCTTGAGAATGACCTCCTTGTGTCTCTTTGTGTTTCTGTGCAGAGGACGGACCCTCAGCTCCTGGCCCAGTTCTACTACGCTGATGAAGAGTTGAATCAGGTGGCCACCGAGCTGGACGGCCTCGACGGCAGGAAGGACCCTCAGAGATGTACCCTGCTGGTCAACCAGTTCCGATCTTGTCAGGTCAGGAGGGAGACTCTAATACACACAAATTCATCATCTACATTTAAGTCTAGTTGAATTACTGTTGATATCTCATTCATTCATTATAAATGTTACATGAAAATAGGCCTTTAAGTGGAGTAAAGCTCTTCCTATCCATGCTGGCCATCAACAGATGCCTTCCTAATGCACTTTCAATGGAAGTGATGGCGGACAAAATCCACAGCCCTTGATTTGTTTACTTTATCTGAAGCTATTATGTATTATTGCTTCAATTAAACTCCAACTCCACAATTCTTGTGGCTTGGAGTCATAAAACTTCTTTTAATACACATGATCACCTGAGTGGACCTTGGTTTGGCCTGGAAGCTAAAAATAGACAACAACCTTGTCAGCCCTTTCTGGATAAAGGAGTGGTGATATGACTGTTGCCTTACAAACATTGCTTGACCGAGTTCTGATATCAAGTAGCTTTGCTGATAAGATGAGAAAAGACTTTGTGTGTCATGTGGGTTGTTAGCAAATGGTAACAAGAGCAGCTAATTCGGTAAGAGGCACTGGTGATATGATTGAGGTAACTGTGTTAGGGACAAAAATAGGTCAGAAATTGGTCTCTTATGTTTTTTACTCAATGCAAAAAGTGCTGGTAGACAACCTGAGAATCTAAGATATGAACGTAGGTGCAGGTTATTGTTCGAGGCTGAAAGGAGCTTGGAAGATGTTGCTGTATGCATGAGTGATGACTGCCATGCTGCGTCACGCTGGGAGAGCTTGAGGTGGTGGAGGGGAGGTCGTCATCTGGCCCGTTGTGCCTTAGCCTCCCCCCAACGCCACAGCACACAGGGAAGAACCCCTTAATAAGGTCATCACTTGATCCCCGACTGTTCTGTCTCTCTCCGCTCCATCCTTCCCTCCACCAGTCTGTCACCTCTTTTCTTTGGTATCTCTTCTCAGTTTCTTTCTCTTTTCATTGTTCTGATGCTCTTCTTCTCTCATATTAGAGTCTTTTGTTATCACCTGCAATTGATCAAGATGAGACTTTCCAGTAGTTGTGAATGATTAGCTCATCTTAGGATGCATGCATACCTCAAATCAGTCTTTGGTTTTCCCGCCCTGCAAGTTGCAGTGAAAATGTTTAGTAGCAAAATCTCATCACTTGTATGTTCAGAAAGGGGTCTTTTCAGTGGTGTGCCCCCTCACAGGTTTTTGGAGAATGAATTAAGCAGCATGATACACCACAGCCCCAAGAATAGAAGTGCTCTCCAAGTGCGCTCTAGCCAAAATTTTGCACTTGAACCTGCCACTGCAGCTATCGGCTCTTATTCATGGGCCTCTGTGGGGGTTGCTGGCATGCTGCTCATATTATATTGGCACGGCTGTACTTACGGTGTGGCCTGCTGGAACAGACAGGTGAATATGTGTGTGTTTGAGATGGACAAAGATTGAGTTAGATGGCGCACACAAGAGACAAAGGAAAAGAAAGGGTCAGAGATAGACGGTGTAAAGAGTGAAAGATAAGCTGAAAAAAAGGATAGAAGCCTGTCTGTGTCAGGTGTCATACTTTAAACCCAACAGTAGTGATGGTTGTAACTGGTGCCCCCCACTGGGACACGCTCACAGACATTGGGGTGGTGCTCAGACCTGGCCAAGACACACACACACAGCCATAAAGGAATCGGTGGCTAAGCTCTCCTTCTCAAAGCTTTTTAATCTTTCTCCTCGGGGCGAGCAGAGAAAGACGCAGTGCTGTGCCTGACAAGATTACAGTGCACAGTGCAGCTGTGGTTGAGTGAAAGGCTCATTGTAAGTCATTGTTATGGCTGTTGTACATGCCAGCGGCACATAAGCTCTTGATTAGCTCTTGCTGTGTGTGACACTGCATTTTCACTGCTGGAATTATGAGCTTTAGTTTAGTGTTTTTATTGAGGGAGAATGTAGCTGCGAGGGCCTTAATGGTCCTGTGTGCTTGTCAAATTGTTTTCATTCACTTCCTAATCAATGGTCTTTAAGTGCTGCGATACAGTGGCTTTCTTGAAAGAGGTGAAGCTTGGATTATTAACCAACATTAGGTAATCAGAGTAAACACTGAGAAAATTGCTTTTCAGGAACAGATTTGTACTCAGTAGTGTTTGTTCCTCTAACTTATTTGTTCAATTTTGTTTCCTGTCACTCTTGTATTCATCTGCAGGACAATGTGTTGAACATCATCAATCAGATCATGGATGAATGTATCCCCAACGACCGGGCCAACAGAGACTTCTCTGTCAAGTTCCCAGAGGAGATTCGTCATGACAACTTGGCCGGGCAGCTGTGGTTTGGGGCTGAGGTAGTGTATTCCCTCCTGCGTTGGTCTGAAAGAAAACAACCTGGCACAGGCCCCACACACATGCAGAAAAATACTGTATTTCATTTTTACAACTGTGGTGATTCATAATCGCTGAAGCGTGCCACTGTAAACATCATTTTCTCAGTTTAATCTTCTGTACAAGGCAATATAATTTATGACATACTTGTTTCTGTGCAGTGTTTGGCTGCTGGCTCCATCATCATGAACAGGGAGATAGAAAGTATAGCAATGAGACCCCTTGCTAAGGATCTAACACGTAGCCTGGAGGAAGTACGCAACATCACCAGAGACCAGGCCCTGAGAGACCTCAACTTGTACACGGACCGCATGAAGGACGCATTGCGACATTTCGACGGCCTTTTTGCTGAGTTTGAGCTCAGGTAAATTAAAGACCAGACATTTGGCAATTGTTGTAATGCAATTAATCCACATTTATCATCCCCTCAAGGATTTAGTTGCCAAAAACTTTCAACAAGGCTGTGATTGTCATTACATTCCACTTTCTCTTTCTGTCTTTGCCAGTTATGTGTCAGCCATGGTGCCTGTGAAGTCTCCCAAAGAATACTATGTACAGCAGGAGGTGATTGTGCTCTTCTGTGAGACTGTCGAGAGGTGGGTTTACCGAGGAACAAAAATTTTAAAGGTCCCATATTGTATTGTAAGATTACCATGTCTCTTTTGGTAATAAACCAAATCTTGTTGCTGTATAAATACTGTAAAATAATCAAAATGGTCAATCTCATCCTTCTGGCTTCATCTGGAATTCACCAGAATATAAATTCCGTAAATAGGTAAATTTTTTATTTCCTCTATTTCCTTCCCTCTGTTGTCCCAGGGCCCTGAAGCTGGGCTATCTCACACAAGACATGATAGATGACTATGAACCTGCGCTGATGTTTACAATTCCCAGACTAGCCATTGTGTGGTAAGTGATGCCTGTCCTCTCTGTTTTTCCGCCCACCTGATTGTTGTCTAGTCCCTCCTGTCCTCTTACAGAATTTTAAACATGTTTTGTTAGTGGGCTGGTTGTGTATTCAGAGGGACCTCTCAACCTCGACCAAAAATCAGAGGACATGTCAGAGCTCTTCCGGCCTTTTCGCACTTTATTAAAGAAAATCAGGTACAGTCTGAATATATCATATCACTTTATCTTTTTTTTATGATCTTTGTTTTTATCTTTATTAATATGTTACAACAATGCTTTTGCAGAGACCTGCTGCAGACCCTGACTGAGGAAGAGTTGATTACACTAGAGAAGAACCTGTGTATCTCTCAGGACGGGGAGTTGTCCACAGAGCTGGCCACAAACTGCTCATCAGCTCCCGTCCAAGAAAATAACTCATCCTGCAGCCCCGCTAATGACACCTCCAAGGGAGAGAGTGAGGGGGAGCAGGATCATCTGGCTCTGTTTGTCCATCCCAGCCAGGAGGAGGAAGTGGAAAAGGGCTGGGAGGAGGTAGAAACTGAGAGGGGGGAGGAGGAGCAGGAGCAGGGCCTGCTGTGTGAGGAGGCAGAGGAGGCCGAGTTGGCTTGCTCGATGCAGTACGATGAGGAGGAACTGGAGCAGCTCAACATGATGGTGTACCGCGTGGGAGACGAGATGTCCACCCTGCTGTCGCCTCCCAACCAGGGTCAGTCCCCGGCACACCACGTCCGTAGAGGAGATGCAGGAGTCTCCAGTGGGGCTTCAAGCACTGAGACGTCTCCCCGTAGGCTCCTGGTGGGCCGAGGAAGGACTGGCATCTATGTAGAGGAGGAAGACAGGGTCTTCCTCATGGAGGATCTGGATGCAGCAGGAGACAGCATCACCAGCATCTCAAGAGAGGCCAGTAGTTGTGTCGCCTCTCCTTCCAAAGCATCACAGTCTCCTCGTTCCATGCAGCGTAAGCCGGGACTGCGGCCCGATTCTACCAGGAACGGTTGGTACTCTGGGGCCCAGTCAGAGCAGCCATGCCCACAGCCACGCAGCCACAA
Organism: Spondyliosoma cantharus; assembly: GCA_900302685.1. Lineage (NCBI taxonomy): Eukaryota > Metazoa > Chordata > Actinopteri > Spariformes > Sparidae > Spondyliosoma > Spondyliosoma cantharus. The sequence continues at coordinate 32,850 of OMLP01005056.1, read as the reverse complement.
CACGCACTGTCTGAATGCAAAATGCCCTCCTTGCACTTCTGCCCCTGGCTCAGAACCTCTGCCTTACACCAACGGGTGGGAAATGGGTTTGGAGGGGACAGCATCTGAAACAGCTGAGGTCATCGCCCACCGTATGGGTGGGATGAAGCTTTCTGCCACGGTCATCTTCAACCCCCGCTCTCCGAGCTTGACAGAGCTGGCCGTGGATAAGCTGTTGCTGGCGCGACCCGCTCCCTCTGAGATTGAGCCCTGCGGCCCCCTGGTGGCCACTCACTGCCTACTCAACTCCTGCGTCTGCTGCGGGAGCTGTGAGGATGGCCACGAGGATGCCATGACCACAGAGAGCACTGGACTCGGGCTAGGCCTTGCCCTGGGATTGGACAAGCACTGTAAGACCGCTGCCCCCAGCACTGTCATCCAGTCTTCTGCTTGCCGGCTACCACCACGAGGTCACGAGCCTTGCAGTAAGAGTGAGCTGGCCCAGTTGACTCCCCCTTCTTCCCGCTGCTCTGCAGAGATGCTGGAGGAGGATTCAAACTTCCAGCTCTGTGAGAAGTGCCTGGTGGTAGCTCCAGGGCTGGGGAATCAGGCTCAGGACTGCAGCTCCAACACAGAGGATGGACCCACTCTGCTGGGGACTGAAAAGAGGCAGCAGGCTAGTGAATGCCGGCTGGGGGACAAGGAGACAGATAAGGACACACCAGGAACTAAAGACTCAACGAGGGACACCAAAGAGGACAGCAGGAGGTGCTCCAGGTGTGTTGTCACTTCTAGGAGTCATTTTACAAGCTTTTTGATTTATGTTACATTGATCTTTTCTCTCTACTCTTTCATAAATGCCTGTTTTATTTCACCATATTTCATCATTTATTTTGAATTATTATGTTGCTTTCATCCATTGTTTGCATTTTACCTTATGTTGCCTTAATTATCTAGCTGTGTTTCTTTTACTGTTGTGTTTGTGCTTCATTTAATTATCCTTATTTTTACTATTCATTTGGTTGTTTTTAGTTTTCAGAACTCCCCCCTCAGCTCTGTGTCAGGTAGTGACTGTGAGAGTGTGTCGGTCACCACATGTAGTCTATCAAGCAGTGCATACACTCCCAGGTAACCAATCACTCATGAAAGAATGTGTCACTGTAATATGTGTTGGGATTGTTTTTTCCTGGCCATGTTTTGATACTAACTTAAAAGTCCTTGCATTATAGATGAACAGATTGCTTTGTTGTCTTTATGCCGTCCTTTGTTCACATTCAGCAGCTGATTGAAGTGCCAGTCACTCCTTCCTGTATGTCCTACAAGTGACAGCAGTAATTTGCCTCCTGGCTCAAACTGTAGATTTAATTAGACAGATGTTGCAGTGATGATGTCCAGTGTATTAACTGATAACAGCAAAAAAATGGCAATTTGTAATGTGCAGGAAAAATTGTGAAGAAACATTTTTTAATGTATTATTCATCATCGTTAATTTAAAGATCAATATCTAGAATTTTTAAAGTATTAATTCAATATGGAAATTGTATTTGAAGGGTTAGGGTTAAAAAGGGTTCAAAAATAATCTTGTCCTGTTTCTCATCACCCTGTCCAGCCCTGTCAGCAGTCTGACCCCCAGCTCAGGGACGTCAGAAGACCTGGACCATCAGGAGATCCAGCTGGCCCTGCAAAATGCCAAGATGGCTGCCAGGAACAAGATCCGATCGCGCTTCCACAGCAGCAGCGACCTCATCCACCGCCTCTTTGTTTGCATATCAGGTAAAAGCCCTCACTCTGATCGTCACCCTCCCCCGTCTCTTTGTTTCCCTCATGCTGATATCCATTATGTGTTCTGGCATGATGCAGGTGTTGCTGATCAGCTGCAGACCAACTATGCCAGCGACCTTCGCAGCATCCTCAAGACTCTGTTTGAAGTCATGGCAACCAAGTGTGAGCAGGATGACAACGACAAGCAAAAGAAAGGTAAAGAACATGTCTTGGATGTATGATATGTTTCAGTCCAGTGTCCTTCCTTCATTAATTAAATCCTGAGAGAATTAAAAACTGCTGAAGTGTGACTAAAAAGTGGCTATCACAAAAGTTTTCATCGACCCAGGTTTTGTAAAAGCAATGTATCAAATGACAATGTGAACCAGTGATGACCCTTTAAAATTTAAAATCACCTGACTCTGCAGCTCCCCTTGGCTTTGTGACATTTTGTTAAAAATGTTTTTGAAGAAAAACAGAGCTGTTGGGGGTGTGAATATTGGACACACTTTATATTACATAACTGCTGGATGTGTAAATAAACAATTGTTTGTTAAGTTCACCATTTCAACTTGAAAGGAGATGTGTCACTGTTGTTTCTGCTGACCGTTCTGTCTTTGTTTTTTGTTTTGTTTTTTAATAAAGGCTTTGCAAAGGCCCCTCCTTCAACTTATTTCAAAAAGGCATCGAGGCTTTTATCATATCATATTTTGACAACTTTAATGCTTCCTCATCTGCCACAGCTAGTCTGCTCTATATTGTGTCCAACTGATCAATAACTCCAGGATCAGTTGGATATTTATGCAAACAGCAATCAATTGTATATTACATCAGTTTTACTTTTTTCCTCTGTGGTGTCCAGCAGGTCCTGTGCTGCGTAGTGCAGTGCTGGAGGACTGTGCTCTCTGTCAGGAGACCATTTCCTCATCAGAATTGGCAGCCAAGGCCCGGGAGGGCCAGTTCGAAGGTAGGTAAATCCACAAATAGAGCCACTAAGAGTTTAGTTGAAATATCAGCCTTTTTCTTGTTTTCTCTACAGCAGAAATACTGAAGACTGGTGACAGGCCTGCTTTGTTTTAACTGTTCCTAATTGCTCTGTAGACCCTCCAGACTGGGTGCCCGATGAAGCCTGTAATTCCTGCATTGCCTGTAAGGCTCCCTTCACTGTCATCCGCAGAAAGCATCACTGTAGAAGCTGTGGAAAGGTACGATGACTGACGGAGCTCAGGTGGCAGAATTCCCAGTTTAATGTTCACTTGATCAAGCTGATGATTCATACTTTGTCTGCTGTCATCATTTAGATAGTAACTAATACATCACTGTGTCATTTCAGATCTTCTGTTCTCGCTGCTCCTCCCATTCAGCTCCTTTGCCCAGATATGGCCAGGTGAAGCCCGTCAGGGTTTGCACTCACTGCTACATGTTTCATGTTACGCCGTTCTACAGCGACAAGGCCGGCATCTGACCCCAGATCATCACTGATAGCACAGCACAGCAAGAACATATGCGCGGACAGATTCACGGCTGTGTACAAAGCAAATGTCACACTGCTGTGGTTAAACTAAATGGTTGTCATTGTACCTGCTGAGCAAAGCCTCAGAGTAAGGCCATTAGAGATGACATGAGCAGAGAGAGGAGACATGCAGCCACAAGTGATGACTTGACCTGTTTCTGTTGCTTCAGAGAGACTTGTGCGTCACCGGGAACCAAAAGCTTTGATTTCAGTGCCCAGCCAACACACAAATGAATCACAAATGCCTGCCTGACTGAAGAAGTGCAAAAGGGAGAGGGGATAAACAGGCAATAACAGATTTTGAACTGGCATCGTGCAACAGTCCTCTGTAGCAGCTTGCAGCACAAACTCATTACAGGCCACCTTGTTTGTTTTGTTGCTTTAGGTGTAAATGAAAGGACTTGTGACATATTTTCTTATGCTTTAGCGAGCTTCCTACATTTGTGCCAGAGCTCCCACGGGACTCGGATTACTCAAAAGAATGTAAGTCATGATAACCATGTACATAGGGATAATTCTGGTAATAGCTACACTACAATGTCTTCAGTAAACTGTTGCTATTTATTTGGGAACTGGAAAGGTCATCTCCACCAGGCCACCAGTCCCAGTAAAGCAAAAATGAAAATAACAGCTTTTATATTGAGATTCCTTTATGCTTTTAATGGCAATGAATGTGTAATTGTGTATCACTTTGTGAAACGGGAAAGTTTTTGACAAGTTTGACAGATCACCTCTCGATGGCAATGGGCTGCGCCCCTTGCTTTTACAGTTGCACCACAGCATGTTTAGTTTTCTCTGGGGACTCCGCTGCACACTGAGATGGATAAAAGGGATCCTTAGTCATCACTGTCAGGTCTTTGAAGGCCCCCTAGTGGAGAGTTGACCTCTCTTCACTCAGTTTTCTCTTCACCATGTTGTGAATAGTTTGTTCTGAACCAGAGGCCTTCTCAGGTGCTGGCCTACACACTGCAGGCCAATTATTGTCCACTGACTTCTCTTCCTCACACTCAATATAGTGCAATATTGGGACTGCTAACTGCAATGGTCGTGCACATTTTAGAATCAACCCTTTGCTATTTAGATTGTAGTTCTATGCCATTTCTTAAGAGAGATGTTATATTGGGGTTTACACTAAATTATTTCCATCTTTGGTTGTGGCGGTACACGGACAGGAACAGATATTTCTGCTCTTGAATCTGCTTCCATTGCAAATGACAGCATACAAAGTATCTTCCACGCTCATCATGTATTACAGTTTGTACATCTGAATGGTTTGAAGTTACCGATCTACGTAAATGGACCTTTGAACGACATCGATGTTCATTCTGCTCTGACGTAAAGCAGTTTCTCAGGCATTACATAATCAAAATCACTCACCTACTGTTGGATCAATCCTATTTTCATCAAAGAACATATAAAATCACTTTGAAAAGTTATGTTTTTTTCTTTTATAAAGAACAAAAATAATGTATGAAGCTATAATTACTTTTATGTAAAATACATGGAAACATGCAGTAATGAAAGGGTGGGATATTCTATTATTGTTTCAGAGCTTCGTCTTATTTTGTAAAAATTCCAGGACATTTCCATGATAAGAGCTGTGTGAGATATTCAACGAACAAATAATGTTATATAGTTTTAAATGCGATGTATATTGAAATAAATTACTTTTTCCTGTTTAAAAAATATCAACCGGTGATTTCTTCTGTCTACTTGAAATGCAAAGTACCATTGAATTTCTGCCTTGAAATGTACCAATGGGTTTCTGCCCTGGATTGACTTTTTCTCAACTTACTCTCCTTACTGATGTATAACTCCACTGTCTGTGAGTTTAAGTACATGAATACAAGGATCGATGATAATTCTAATAGTTGAGTATCTTTCTGATTTGATAAATGACGAACTGTATTCTCCAATGGTGCTCATTTACCATTATGGGCTATTTTAGTTACTATTTGTCAGTGTTTCCTGCCACTTGAGTAGGCGGAGTGGGCCTACTCATCAGATGAGCAACACCATGCTTAGCTGAATCTCTGAGTTTTGTGGAGAGTTGGAGTGACGCATTTCTAGAGCTTTAGATTTTTCCACACAGTTAAAACGGGCACCACGATGAGTTGCACTTAAAGATCAGTTTACGCGTCATGACTAACAACCCCAGCCTGTGAAGAATTCTGTGGCTCTGAGGGAACTTTCTATAGAAGTTATATTACTACAGTTTTACCAGACGTGGAGGATCGAATGAAACTCTGCTATAGGCTGTCTTACTGTAATTATAGGATCCCCATTGTTTGTTTCTTTCAAGCTTAGCCGTACAAGAATCTGAGAGCCAAGATATTTCTCCTCTGATTTTTGTTTTTATTCATCTCTTGGAAATGCTTCAGCTTTATGGGGAGGTTCCCCTGTAAATTACTGGGATAACCTTACAGGCACCAACATATGAAGCTTTGTTAAGGAATGCATGCCATGGCAATCCTAGGATAGATGGGGCAGTAGGGGCTGGCACGCCTGGAGGAGCAGGAGGCGCCTGGTGTAGAGGAGGTGATTATGGTACCTGAGATGCTGGAAAGACTTGGTGGGGAGGAGGTGCTTTTCCCTGCAAGGTTGCTGCTTCTGTTCACACGACAGCTATACAGGCATTTGTCTGAAATGTTCTCGAGAATGGAAATTGTTGGAACAGTTTGCCCCCGAATATGGAATACCTGCACCCATTAAAACATGGCCAAACAGGAAATATTTCTCAACATTTAAGGAATGTTCTACATGTGTACACAGAGTGTAAGAAAAATACATGGATACCCCAAAATACTGGTCCAGCACAAGAAAACCTTTTGAAACCAAAATGTCGTTATATAACAGATAACTCCGCCAGTTCCACCAGGTTTTGAAATGCAGTCAACTGCTGTAGCACTGGACAACACTGTTGGACTCATTATGGACATTTTAAAAGCAAAAATCGATACAGCAGAACAGAGATATCACCTTTAATATTCCGCACATTCTTATTTTCAAATCCTGGCACCTACATTACCCACATTGCAACTTAACCACTCAGTGACATCACTAGAGTTATTGTAACAGATTACATGCAGCTTCCTCTGGAGCCACGAAGTGCTTTATACAACTTCTTTCACATATGTAGTAGTACTCCACAAAACCTGTCAATTAAACATTAAATGTCAATTTAATGTGTAAACTTGTTGGAGTTACCCTTGAAGAGAACTGAGATAGAACCATTTTGCATCCCAAGAAAACAATCCAATTCAGTATGTGTTTGGTTTTGGCACATGACACACCATCAAGCTTCAGTTTTGGCTTTCTACTAGGGGGAAAAAAAATTGGATATTCCAGCATGACGGGAAGTGGATGAAAGGTGTACCACTTATTATGAAGCTTGAGAAATGTCAAAAGTCAGGATATCTCTGCTTTAAATCTAAAATTGCTCCTTTCCAACTCTTAGAAATATGTCAACTTTATGGGAAAGCGACTACAAAATTACTGGATCTAACTGCCAGAGAAAAATGCTGGATCAGGCCAGGAAAACGTTTTGCCTCAAAGATCTCAAATATTCCTGATGTCTATCTAACTGCTATCAGTACTGGATTAGAGGAGGGGAAAAACAGCTGGACAGCTATGAGTAAACTCTGGATTGTGATAGGAACTGAGCTGGTCAACATAGGGACCACTTGGTGGCAGCACTGGTTCATGGTGTGGAATGAAAATAGTATTTATCAGCCACAGCAGCGGAAGATACATGTCTGAACTATATGTATTTGAATGTATTTACCCTGACATACAGAAAATAACTAAATTAACTTCTGCAATTATTAATTATTAATGCAATTAATTCTTTAATAATAATAATAATAATAATAATGTGGGAATTTTGGTCTGTGGTGCACATCAATAAGATTGTTCAAAGTTTGTAGTTTCATATAAAGCACGCGGCTTGTATAAAATCCCTAAAAACCGCACGGACTTAATCTTGCAGTGACATTAGTGTGGCGTCTTGATTTCAGCTGTGCAGCTGTTGCAGAGGTGAGATGAAGTCTTTGTGATGAAGAGGCTGCTGCTGCTGCTGCTGCTGCTGCTGGTGAGATAAAGAGTTAAACGTGTCCGGCCTGCGCGGCCTCTGATTGGCCCGCAGCTGCAGCTCCGGGGACGGACAACAAGTCTCCGCTCCGTGCGCACCGTGGAAAAGTCACTTTGTGGACGAAGCGGACTAAACACACTGGACTGGAGTTCAACTAAATGACTTTCTGGGACTTTGTGATTCGTGGAGGAGTCCAGTTTTACTACAACAGCCTCGAGTGTGTTATTTTATCCCAGAGACGAGGGCGCGCTGGTCCGTTAGAGGTCGGTGAAAAGTCGACCACTGACACTTTTGATTCATGGACTCAACACGGACTCTAGCTGAGAACATTTCTGTCAAGAGGCTGCTATAAGGTTGACTTCATTCATTGAGCACCCAGGTATGTTATCGACACATTTATGTTGGCTTTTCCCTCCGGTTTTTTTTGTTTTAAGTGTCCCTGTTTATCAGCATCCTTCACACAAAGCTGCAAGTGAACGCATCAGTCAAATGTCACTGTAACAGTTAGGCACCAAAGATAAACTAGGTAAAACAGACGTTTTCAGACGAAGTCTACGATTCAAAACCTCGTTTAGCGTTCTGAATATTTATTTTATTATGTCTTATTAAACGTTTTAAACTTTAAAAGTAGCCTACAAGACTCCAACATTAAGCCCCGCGCAGACCCCAACCCTGAGTGTCTGACTGTACCCGGACTCTGAACAATTACTCTCTCATCATGTGATACACATTTATTGTTAATGTCTTGCTATTGAATTTATGTATACTTTTTGACATTAAACTTATTTAATTTGGGTTCCATTATACCCCCTAGAGTATCCCAGGCGTCTAGCTTGTGAACCACTGAGGTCATCCCAACTAAATACTTTGTCCAACGAGAAAAACTCTTTTACTGACTTTAAAACTTGATTTTAAATTAATATTACAACCATTGACATTACCTATGCATTTCATATCTCATATAACATATATTTTAAATAATAAAGTTGCCTTTTTAATAGTAGCATGTGAAATTGAACCATGAAGATGTATTTTTTTTATAAATCCTGTGATAGCTCTATTATTCTCAATGGATCGGTGTCTACACTGTGTGTAACCGTCACCATGTGTCTTTCAGATTCAGAGGAACATGAAGATGGACAGTGTGGGCATCCTGAAGATTGTGCTGCTCGTCTTCCAGGCTGTTTTGCTGACCGACTGTGCAAGAGGTCAGAGCCGTTTCATAAACCTTTCTTTCATCACTAATACTACATTTTTTAACCCGGACGCTGACGCCAGATCATTTAAACTCAAGTTGACTGGCTGGTTCCTTGTGAGGATTAAGAAAGTCTCAGTTGGCTCCCAACGTTTCTTTCGCGCCGAGAAGTAAGAGACGGAAAACTAAGAAGTTAGAAATCTCTAAACGGAGCCCAAAATCAACACGGGGCAGGGGAATGAGAGAGGAAAAGCCAACCCCTACCCCCAGTTTGTGTGTGTTTCAGTCATGGCAGTGTATATGTGTGTGTGTGTGTGTGTGTGTGTGTGTGTGTGTGTGTGTGTGTGTGTGGACATTCACTGCAGCTAAACCAAACAAACATCATCCATCAGCTTCCCAGGGTGAAAGAACACAAGTCAGTGTA
>OMLP01005056.1:4628-23868 GCA_900302685.1 Spondyliosoma cantharus | reverse complement strand
AGAGTCCAGCTCTCCCGTGGCTGGCCAAGAGACTGTCTCACATCAGCCTGAGTGTGTGTGTGTGTGTGTGTGTGTGTGTGTGTGAGTAGAAAGTGGGAGACCTCAGTCTGACCACAATTCACTGAAGAATTTATTGTGCCAGTATCAATACTTTGCTTTATAAAGACAACTTACAGTGAGCTTGTCAACAGGTCATGAATAAACTGTCGAGGCAATTTCAATGATTTCATCCACCATCACTGACTACTGAACCATGTCTGATGCAATCCAGTGCTGTGAGTCAAAGACCCACCGAGGCAAAACTTGAAACCATGCTCTGGATTTAATGAGAGAAATCTGAAAGCCAGACACATTTCCCCGGAAGACCTCGCACTAGCAAAACAAGCAGGCTCCATAGCGCTCTCTTTATTCTCCAGCTCAGCGTGGAAGCGAATTAAAGAGGCGTCTGATAGGTACAATACCTGCATGTGGCTATCAGGGCTTGAGGTAGAAGGGGGCTGGCGGCAGTTTAGAGGGGGAGATTAGATCTGTGGGTCTGCAGACAATGCCTCATTCACAGCGTGGCAGCCGTGCCTTCACGGCACGACTAAACCAAAAGTAAACAAGACGTTGAGGCTAAATAAGATTAGACAGGCAATTTTGTATGTTTATAGATTAACAGATGTCAGTGAAGGAGAATGAGATGGTGGAGAGTGAAGGTCCAGTGGGTCTGAAATGATTTAATGCCAAGAGGAAGAATTTACAACCTTTTGAAAAAAAAAAAGAGATTCTCTGAAAGTGATAACAGATACACAGGCGGATAGACAAAAAAAACAGATATGTAGCTGGCAGGCGGAGTGAATGTAATGATTTTGAATGATGCTCGACAATGTGTGAAGTGCAGATATCCCCCAGTTCTCTCAGCAGCAGCAGCAGCAGCAGCAGCAGCGATACAGTGAGTTCTGTGTTACGGTCCAAAAACGCAACAGCTTGACTTTGACATCCTGTGAAATACAGTTGGGAGGTTTTGACTCGAAGCGTGTGCTTTTATAGTGAAGCCGAGGCCAGAAAAAGCTGTAAAACTGTCCCTGTAAAATTTAACAATGTATGATGACATCTTTGACAAATGTGAATTAAATTATAAAGGACAGACAGCCTTTGACTTATGCGTGAAACAGTAAAAAACACACTGGAAGTGTTACTTTACTGCTGTTATCTCAAACAATGCACCTGAGAAGACAGTGAGTTTGGGTGAACGATTTCAAGCCTGTTGCTGTCAATCATCAGGGGACATCTGACCCTGGACCCCCTGCCCTTGTGCCACACACACACACACACACACACACACACACACACACACACACACATATGGACCCTCCCTCACTCTTTGCGACTGGCCAAGCAAGAATTATTTCTTAAGACCCCCCCTTAGGAACCCCTCACTTCCTCCGTCCCTTCTCTCTCCCCCCCTCCCCTCTGGTGCTCCACCACCCCCAGCAGCTGGAGGAGGTGCTCAGTGATGTGTCCCAGCAGATCCTCTAATGTGGTGACAGGCCCGGGGACCACTGGGCTCCACTAACTGTGGAACGCAGCAGCCTGGACATATGGATCTGCAGAAATGCACCCTGGGAGAAACAGCGAGGCACCAGGTGTCTCTGCACTATGTCTATGCACTGGGACTGGCCAACAATGAACACACACATGCTGAATTGTACTGTTTGGATGCGTTTTAATTAGAAACAGGCTACTAATACAGTTTTGTCCTTTTGGGCATGTATGTGACTTCACTCTGCACATGTTTGCTTCACCATCTGGGGAAGTTTAGAGCATGCAAACTGCTCTGCAACCCTGTTGGAAAATATACATTTTATTGCAGAGTTACATCATGGTTTCATAACAAGAAGGTACTATGAGATAAATTGTATGCCAAGGGCTTTTAAAATCACAAGGCTATTTGGCTCCGAGACAGTTTTCCATTTCCTTTAACTGTAATGAGGCTAGTTTCTCAGTAACCAAATGCCCCAAAGTCCTCTTATTTTTTTAAAAAGCTCCTGAATAGTAAGAAGGTGTAACAGTGGTGTGGGCCAAGCTGGTGAGACTTGGGGGGGAAGAAAAGGAGAAAGAATTGTGATGAAAAAGCTCGACTGTGCTGCTTTTCCCAAGTCACACTTTAATGCTCCATTTAGGTGCCTGGAATAAAATCAGCTTCATGTTACGTTCTGTTTTTCAGCCCACACCAAACAGTAGAACTCAGGGGAAGTCAAACATTTCTAGTCTTCTGCTAAAACTCTAATCTGGCCGACCATTCAGTGCATCACCAACGCTGCCTGCCACCCTTCTGACACATGTCCCCCTTCTCTTTTCCCTGCTTCTCTGTGTATTTCCTCCCCTTTATTAGCAGTGTAAAGTTGAAGGAAGTGAGTTAAGTTAATGTGCTGTCGTTAAAACAAGGCATGAGCTGACCTTTACTCCCACCCAGCCTTTCTCAACTCTCCGTAGCCCCTATTTACTGAGTCTAGGAGAACAATTGGTGGATTATTTGGAGTGGCGGTCCCCCAGGTTGGACAGAGCAGCAGTGATTAATTTTAAACACTCGTCATCCCTGCAGACTGGACTTATTTGCCATATATTAGAAACTCACAGTAGATGGGGGACTCTCTTTACTCAGGCGCTGCCGTTTAGAGGTGCGTGAGAAGAAGTTACGAGAGTGAGAGAGGCTGCTTTCGTGCGTCTGAATATATGCATGTGTTTTATTAAGCAGGCTGAAATTACCCTGAGAAAAGTCATGATAATGAGACATCCAAGAAGCACAGGGCAATTTGGAAAACCTCAGAGGTACACCAACAACCATTCCCACTCCACCTCCTTCCTTCCAAACCAGGTGGAAATAATATTCCTGCTGCTATGATCCCTCTGTTTCTATCACGGAAATAATATTAGCACCACTATAGCGATCCGTGTTCCTCATCTATCAGCACACAGTGCTGACCCTGTCAGTTCAGGAGGAAACATTCGGCGAGAGGAATGTGTCAGACTTTACCCCTGTGAGGGGAAAGAAAGGAAAGGGCTGTAGCTGTGATAAGTAGTCATAATGGAGGTCAGTTGGTGTTTACTTTAGCAGGGTCATATAATCCCTGTGAGCAACACTCACCTCATTGACTGACTTTAATGGCCACTTCATTTAGCATTCATGTGGAATTTCAACAAGGCGTTGTCTGCTTTCAATATTTGTCACTTTCAGCTGTATGCTAATGCAGGAGACTTTTTCTTTTCGTTTATTTAAAAAAAAAGAAGAAAAAAAAGTCTTATTGAATCGTACCAAGGTCTCTGCGTGTGTACAATGCTCATTAGTTTTGTTTGGGCAGTTGGCTCCGGGAGTGTTTTCAGACCACACACACTCTTCCTGCTGGCTGAATGAAGTTGGGTTCAGTTAAATAGGATTCCTGTTGCTCCCGTTAGCCTTCACAAAACCCATGTGGCTGCTCACAAAGTGCACGCGGAGGTGCCAGACTGTCACCATTCAGATGATAATCAACTTTATGCGCTTCCCTGGTCTGACTCCCGGGATTTAACATATTTTTATTTAATTGGCAGCTGTTTGGTGTTAAATAAGCATCTGATGACACAGGACACTGTTTAGACTCCACACTTCAGGCTGCTGTGTTACACCCTTGGCCCAGAGAAAGAGTGGACTGGAAGCGAGCCTGTAGGAGGGGGTGAGGGTCCACCTCGCTGGGACCTTACAAGTGACTTTACAATAACATTTCAGCTCCACAGTGGGAAGTGTTTGTCTTGCGCAACCCCTCTTTCTCAGCCTCCTTCAGTTCTCCAGTCCCGCTCTGCTTTCTCTTTTTTCTTTTGAGGAGCCAAGTCGTGGAGAGAGACCCCCCTCCTCCTCCTCCTCCTTGTATTTCTCCTGTAACACGCTCCTCCTTTTCGTTTTGTTCTCCACAGATGTACACTTTAGTCACTTTAGGAAGTGAAATAATGAAATTCCAATTGCTGTCCTCTTTCACCCCTCAACTGGAGATGCCGGTTTTGTTTCCCAGAGATTTCAATCTGTAGATTTATGAGTCGGGCCGTGAGTCTGCATCCAGCTGAAGCCAGGAGGTGCAGAGATTAGTTGACCAAAAGTGTATATTTCAAGGGTGATATAATCATTTTGGTTTGAAGCTAAAAGCTGATAGCTGATTAATTGGCTGATAAATCCCCCTCCGCCCTGCGAAAACAAATTTGACTCTGTCAGAAATTAATCTTTGACTGTATAATAAACAGGATCGCTGTTGCGCTGAACATCTTTTTTTATTTTTGCGAGACCTTGTTTTGATTAGGAAGTTGTTGCTGTTTTTCATTGTGCTCGTCTGTTTTGTCGCAGTTTAGCCTCGAAGACTTTTCAGCGTCCACTTGATATGAATTTAACTATTTATGTGAACAATTTGGTGTACCTTTTACACTTGTTACAGCGTATAATATTGTTGCTTTTGTAGCTGCATGTTATATATGGGATGTTCGCTTTCATATAGGGAATAGATATTTGTTATTTATCTTGGGAATGTAATTGGTTGCAGGCTTGCAGCTACTCTCTATTTAAGACGGCTTCTCAATTGAAAAAAGACGATTTGCCTGACGAGGTTCTTGTACAGAAACATCAAATTTGACAGTGTGCAGGAGTTTGCTTGCAACTATTGCACTTTTGCACTTTGCAAAGTCATAGATACCTCAATCATATATAGCGATATTACAGTACGTCCCTGCGAAACATCTCTCCCATTTTTCTTACTTCTCTCTGCTCATCTCCATTTCCTCTGGCCTTGACTCCTTGTGGCATCCCTCTCCTCGGTATTGAGCTACCTTTGTGAAGAAAACCTGTAAAATGTGTACCATGACAACCTTTTGTTGTCTGGAGAAAACATCTTTACTGTGTTTATGTGATGGTGGCCTTCAGGATTCTTCTGAGCAGGTTTGGGCAAGTTCGACAGTTGTCACTGATATGTTAGTGAATAAAAGGCTGATTTAGTCTGCAGAAACATTATCTGGCCCATCTTACTCTATGTACTTGCCACAACCTGCGTGACTCTTTGCTCTCGTAGCCTCATCCTGACTTATCAGAAAACCGAATCAGGCTGCCAGTTGCATATAACATGATAATGAGTTTCCTCTCTTGTTTTTTTCTTTGTATTCCTCTGTGCTATCAAGTCTTTCATTGTTTTCCTCGGTTTAGAATTTTGGGAAGCAATTTGGTGCCAGTCAGATCTGTAATCTCATATCAGACATCAACGCCTCGCTTTAAAAACTTTCTCTGTCCCTTGTTGTTCATCCACCTTCTCCCCTCTCTCAGGGTTTCATTAAAAATCACTTGCTGTCCTGAGACACAAACACACACACACACACACACACACACACACACACACACACACACACACACACACACACTAACCCTGCCGTCCTGCAGTCAAAAGGTTGATTGAAAGTTATGGTGGTGGCAACAGCGATGGCTGGCTGAGCCTAAAGAAAGCCGAGCCAGGGGACAGCTGGGATAACAAGCTCTGAATGAGGCCTCTGCTGCCTACGACACACACCCCTGGACCCTCCTTCCAGTTTCTTCCATCCTCCCCTCCTCAACTCCCCCTGTCTTTCAGTTCACCTCCGATGAGCTTCAATAAGACCCCACATGGCTTTGTGGCTTTTTTGCTTCCACTTTGTTTTTCATTAGCGATTCTTTTGAGCGTCCTCGGAAATTCTATGCGCATTGTCCCCATTGATTGAGGTTATAAAGAGTCTGGTCAGGGCGATTGCTTGTCACAGAACGTCAAAAAAGGAGTTTTCATTGCGAGGGTATAGGCTGTCATGATGGAATTTGTTTGCACCCATTTCCAGCAGCAGCAGCAGTGTCTCTCAGCACTGGGGATGACGTGAGGAGGCGAAGAGGCCCTGATTTCTCATTCAGGGGACCTTTGTAATGAATGGAAAAATATGTCCCCGCTTTGACTTAAAGAGTGGAACGGGACAAAGGAGGAAAAATCATTTCAGGAGCAAAGAGTATAATCTGTCATATTTTATAGCAGTGCTACTGCTATCCCAGACTGCACCATGCAGTGAAACTGATTTGATTTCCTCATGCACTGGGATGTGAGTTTGGGCCTTGGATCAGCCCCCAAGCCTGGATGTACTTGGAGTTAGAGGCTTGGCAGATGGCGGCAGTGCACCAGTCATAGTTATTCTGTGTCTACATTGAATATGAGCTAACGTGACTGCACTTTTTGTATATTTTTAGCCATTTTAGCCATGCTAGCAGCCTTATTACTCCAGGGATGGCAATGCAGGGCTTGTCTGTTGGTCAGTCGTCCCACCAGACACAACTCCTACACTATCTCCACAACTATCAGATGTATTTTCGGGAAGTTTTGTACAGACATTCAAGTTTTCTAGTGGATTTGGTTATTCTCTGACTTTTTCTGTGGTGCCATATAGATTATATACTATAGATGGGATAGTTGTATAGATATTCAAGGTCCCAAGAAGATGAATTGCAAAAACCTTTATCCAGTTATCTTTCATCTTGAGCCATCCTCAGGTCAGCATTTCTGTTTGTCCAATAGTTTAGGTTTATGACCAAACAACTGTTTAAATTGAGTGCTAATTAGAAAATATTAGCATGCTAAGACTCTCAGTTTACTGATCGTTCAAGTATGCTATGCAAAACTTGCTAGCATTATCATCGTAAGAATCATTGACTGTATAAAGTAGTTTATACAGTTTCAGGGTCACAAACCAATGAGAGACTTCAAGGTGGATTTACTCTTGCTGAGATTTTTAGCATTTTGAAATTAGCATTTACCTGAAAGCACCACTGTGCCAAGGTATAACCTCAAAGAGCCACATGGCTTTAGACTCTTAATCACGTTTACTGTTTTTTAAGGCATTATCACATTTACTGCATAGTTGGCAGTCTATTCTGGTCATCAGCTGCCTGTTCCTGTGCGGGTCACCTTGATGAAAGGACCGTATAGCTCAGTGCAGACAGTTGATGAACAAAGAGAGAGTCAGCCAGACTGGCGGATAGAGATGGATAGAGGGCAGTGACCTTTTTACAGCCGAGGAGTAAGGTGAACTGGGAAAGCACTGAACAAATTGTCACTGTGAAAGGGCGAGTACCACATCGTAATGACAGGCTCAACAGCTCCACGATGACAGATTGATTTCAGACAATATTCCTGGATTGTCAAGAGGCCCCATTGCTGTCAGTGAGAGCTTTGCCAGTTTCTCCACCCCCTCCGTCTGTCTCGCCTTGCTTCTCCCCGCTCTGTCTCGTCTCTGTCTCGCCCGGCGTTCTCTTTCCCTCACCCACTCCTCTACTAGCCTCTCCCTCCCTCCTGCCCCGATCTGAATCGCTCCATTCTGCCCAAACACTCCTGCTACATCGCAGTCTGTCATTGGCCCTCTCCTGAAAAGACCTTGTTGACAAAGGCGCTGGTGTAAAGCGCTTCCCAGTGTCATGGAGATTGGCTGATCCTCTGACTGTATGCCGGTGTAGGGTTCCTGGAGATGGAGAAATGAAGGGAACTCGGTGCCAGGCATGGCCATCATCATCATCGTCATCATCATCACGCAGATGTGACCACAGCACACACTGGTCCGCCGGTGACAGCATGTCTGGCTCAAAACGGTCTTGTTTACGGCCTCCGTGCTTCTCTGCCAGACAGTTGAACATCAGACCAACTCAGAGTGATGGTGGCGCAACTTAATAAGACATCTGTATCTCATTCAGCACCTCCAGACTGGACTCCGACTGTGTTAACTGTACACAATGAGCCAAACACAGGTCAGATGGTTATTTTTTTCCCACCGTGGAATGCAGGAAGGTAGAAAAGGGAGGCATGCAGGGAGTGGCAGGATGCACCTCACTGTTGACTGATGGAGACCATGAAACAACATAAACAGAGTTCTTGTTATGTGTAGAGGATGAAACAGGCCGCCACAGTTTATTGTCCAGGAGGAATGCTCGGGAGCAGTGGTTCACAACAATTTTGGCTACGCTCGTCCTGTTGACATCTGTTGCATATGTACAGTGTAACGGATAGAGGACCTATACTTATTTAGTACCAACTAAAAACCATGTTGTGCTGACAAGTATCTGCCCATAGACCGACAAACATATAGTACTCAAAACTGCTTCTCTTGTATTTCGTGCTCCAGGTGTGTCCAGGACCACATTTTGTCATCATGACACACACACAGGCTCACAAGGAGAAAACAATACCGGCCACGCTGTCCTGGCCGGTTACAATGTCTTACTTGTGACCTCTAATCACAGTTCATGGTCTAAGTTTGGAAACGAATTGTGTGCAGTTCAACCAAAGAGGGAGTTTTCCTTCTCAAATCATATTATTTGGGGGATTTGTACAGACCTGAAGAGGTATATTCAGTATTTTACAAGAAAAAGATAACAAATCAGAGAAAGTTCTAAACGTGCATTTCTTTCCCACCTGTTACAGTATGTGGTTAAATACAACTCTAAAGTAAGGGATTTAATCTTTAACTCCCTCTAAACTTTCATATCTCTGTGTGTTTAATAGAGACAATAGGAGACAATACACAGGGCGGCAGCCAAACATGCGTGAGCGTTCACACAATGTCCCTCTCCGTGCCAAGTGGTCGGCCCATCTCCAAACATATTAGACAGACGGTAATAAACAGGTGCATGTTGGTGCCCTGCTCTGTATTGGAGAAAGAGAGAGCGGTCTGTTTGAGTGTGTCATGTGGCTGAGGCTGAGCCCGGGCCAGGGAGTGGGGTGTGAGATTGTTGGGATTCCTGGTTACTGCCGCCTGGGCCCACCTAATCCCCCTTCACTGCCCCATGCAGCCCTCCTCTCCTTATGAGCTGTGTGTTAAAGGAGGCCTCACTGCCATCTTAGCCTCTGCTCCCTGCCACTCTCTAAATCAACCCTCCTCTCTTTAACACTCACCCTACTTCTCTCTCCCTGGCTTGTTGTATTTTTTATTTCTCTCCTCTCCTCTGACCCCTCTTTCTCTGTCTCTGTCTGTCACTCTTGCTGGCCTTTCTCTCCCTTCCCAGCCTCCCTGCTGTTGCCTATCCCCTGATAAGTGGCCCTAAGCACACACTCAGCCCCTGTGTGTGCACCGGGCCTTAGTCTAATGGAGTGAGATAAAGCGACTAGAGTGCCACTCACTGTGCACTCCTTAGGACCACTGAATTACTGAGTCACATCGGCATGAAAAGTTACGCCACTGAATTAGTATGTTGGTGTCATGTGTTAAAAGTCAGTCATCAGTACCTTCATAACATTTGACCAGTTGCATACCAAATTCAAACATTTTATCCATAATATTATAGATGTTCCTTATATTTTAGTTCTTTTATAGCATTTTTATCGAGAGGATAGAGAAAAAGGACGGGGATCTCACCTGCCGCAACACCCGTCAACAAGTTTATGTTCCAGCTTTTGACTACTCCGTAATCCTTCTTACGTTATTACATGACTACAAAGTACCACTACCCTAAGTGTCTCCAGGAGCACATTTTGCCATGATGACACACACACAGACTCACAAGGAGAAAGCATTAGCATTAGATGGTGTCACAGTGGGTAAAATGAACAAAATTAAATGAGAGACAAATCTCCCTCTGGACAAATAAATGAATCTTGAATCTCGAGAAGAATAATGAGCCAAACATAATGCTTCTAAAAGTTAATATTAAAAACCCAAAATAGTGACTTTGAACTTTCAACAGAAAATACCCCAACTCTCTGTACAGTGGTCGACCAGGTCAGACATCGGAAAAGCAGGTTATAAACTGTTCCAGTAATAAGACAGCATGGCCACTCCAAAAACATTAAATGAAAGGCCTCTATTAATTCAAGTTCAGGACTTTCCATAAGGACTGCGTACCTTTCCTGGCTTGTGGAAGTGTGGAAAAGTATGGAGCCCTTATGGATAATCCTTAGACTGAATTAAAAGGGACTTGTTATATAATCCAAGTATCAATCAACTATACTACTCTCCCAGGAGAGTGTCGGCTGAGGCAGTAAGCCACCGGGATCCTGATGTAATTTGTCTTGTGATCAATTTGGTATGTAGCTGACAGCCTAAACAGCAGCCACGCTTACTTTAAGTAAATGGCATTCGCTTTCTTTCCTGAAGGTTAGCTTTTATTCTATTTCAGAAATGCAACAACATCTGCCCGGTTTATTGACAAACAAACAAATGCGTATGTCTAAGTGGATCTTTGTGCCACTGCAGCTACACATGACAGCTGTCGGGAGTCTTACAAAAACACACACGCGCGCTGCTTTTCTCCGACACAGGCAGCTGGGGCCGGGGAGAAGGCAGTCAAGTTTAATGAAATATAGCAGCTTAGAGTTCAAAGGCTCCACAGTAGGGCCTGTTAAGGGTAGGCCGCGTGATGGAGATGTTTCCAGGAGCTTTGTGACGCTGGAGTAATTTCTCTCTGTTTCTTCTCCTGTTCTTTTGATGAGGGGGTCGGCGGGAGCCCGTTGTTCTGAAGCCATTAGCTGTGTTCTTCCAGTGATTCTGCTTTAATCAGATAGATCGACTGGAGCATCTTATTCTCTTTACCTCTTTCTCTTTATTCCACCCCCTCCTGCTTTTTTCTCTAGTCCCTCATGTCACCCAATAGCTCCTCCTGTACCATTCCCACCACAGAAGCGGTTGCTATTCAGCCCACATCAGATGGTGCCGAAGAAAGAGCCATTGTCCCGGCTGGTCTTACCGCGCTCTTATCTATTGATTGGAAAGCCGAGAGGAGAAAATAACGGGTATTGATTACCACACTGGGTGAAGTTGCTGGGCAGGACGTCTGGAGGGGTAAGAAAAGAAGGCATTCTTCACCCTCCGCTGCCCCGCTGCTGTCAGGACAGCCTCCGCGGCCACTCCACATATCCAGTCCCCTTTCACCCCTCCTCCCTCCCCTCACCTCACCTCCTTTCTTGAATTGCCAAGGTGGCTCTCCCCCTTCTTTTTCTCGCTGTTTTATGCCGATTTTTATCTGTGCTTGTGAAATGTATAGCCGAGCACAGCAGCAGCAGGCCCCGCACAGAAGCTCCGGCCTTTCACACACTCCCCGAGCTGCGGTGTCTGCCTCACCTTTCGCCTTCACCCAGCCCCTTCGGTCTCAAGTAAAGTCACTGGCTCTGGATTTGGTTTCTAGCTTTCATGTTGTTTTTTTGTGCATTTTTTTTCCTCCCCTCTCATCTCCCCTTGAACTCAACTTACTTTTTTTATTATACAAGTGCTCCTGAGGTTTTAAGAGATGCATGATGGGAGTATTTCCCTTCAAGCACAGGCTCCATTTAACTTCCTCTCTTATGGTCGAGGTTCGTCTGCTCTTGTACGGTCTGCTGAGCTTGCACAGTGCTGCTGAGTAGGAGGATGCATTCTCTCGCTTCTATCTGTTTCTTATCCTTATATAAATACTGCATATTGAAGACACATTCACTCAGATCTGTGTTTATCTTAGTAATGAGTCACTTCAGTCTGGCAGCCTGCGAAAGCCTTTTTATGCACAAGAAATTCTTGAAGTTGGCTGGAGATTAAGGACCAAATCCTTTTTATAAGAAGATGTTTACAGTGTTGTTTGAATAACTATATCCTCTATTGGGCAGACAGTGTTGCGTGCATTATCGAGATGTTCTCATTGCGGTTGGTTTAGTTCCAGGTGTTCGCTATTGGAGCGGCTGTCAGCGGCCAAGCCAACCTTTTATTGACATGTTTGCAATGGCTAGAAAGACCAAAGCACTTTGTATGGGAGGAAAAACGCATGCATACATCATTACAAATCCACAGGTGTTTCGTAAAAGAGAAAACAAACGAGGAGAGATGTACCAGCACATCTGAACATTGCTCAAATCTGGCAGCCTTTGTAGTTGGTGGGGTTTTTTTTTCGTTTTTTTTCTGTGTTCTTCTTTCCCAACATACCTTCCTCCGTGGATGCCTGCATGTCAGATCAACAGGTCATTAACCCGCTCACAAGGTTTTGTGAAAGTGGCTATATTTAGTCTGAATCACAAGAATGCCCCTTATTGAATGTGCCCCTTTCTCTTAAAATAATCCATCACCAAATTGAGCAAAGAAAAACAGAGCTAATTCTGAGAGTCGCCAGGCCTCCTCCTCCTCTTCCTGCGCTATGAAAGATTCCATTCACACATGGGGCTCGGCTATAATAAGGAGCGCCGTACCAGCGCTGCAATACGGGAAAGCCCATATGGTCATGTGTATCATTTTCCATGTAGAGAGCAGCTAACAATTCGAACAATTTGAGTAAACACTCAGGAGTTTGACATAAATCTGGCTGATTCCCATTCATCACAGCCTCCACAGAGACCATAATGTTTAGTTCAGCAACCCGGAGAGTGCCTCAGACGACTGGAGCTCAGGCAGCAGAGAAAAGTGCAGCTATAGTGTATTTTACTTACAGTCATCGTGAACTATGTATCATACAATAAAGCAGATGAGAAAATTATTTTCCCTTTTCTCAGTGTCAGATATTTTTTTACAGAGGGCCGCTGTGTGGTAGTTTCAAAGCTTTCAACTCCAAGGTTAAGAGAACCTGTCCTTGAGAGGGAGGAGGCGGAGGAGGAGAGTCCCTACTGAAGAAATGATGGTGGTCATGCACACAGCACAGATACATTTTAAGTTATTCAGACGATGTCCTTGATTTCAACACTTCTTCATGCCTTGTTTTTCAAAAGGACTTCAAAAGGTTGTTTTTTTTTTAAGAACGGAGATGGAGGGAGGAAATCATTTGTTGCACATTCCTCACATTTGGAGCACCAGCCAAAGCTTTTTAGTTTATTAAGCCAAAAAGCTCAGAAGCTGGAGTCTTCTTTAATAAGGTTCAAGATCACAGAGATCTTTATCACCATTGAAGTAGTAGTTTGAGAAATGCGGTTATTTGATTTTTGTCCTTTTTTGCACAGTTGACTTGATAAAATACCACCCTTATATTCATATGGTGTATATATATATATATATAAGGCTGCAGTGCTTTGCACCAAAGGGGCCAATATGTTTGCTGCTTGTTGGATGGTCATAAAGCTTCATATTTACTCTAGCTCTTTTTTTTCATTTTTGATACACCACTCTATCCACACAATGAGCTAATGGCTAATTCTCCTGAAAGGCATTCACAAACACATCTTGTCTATTTTAATCTATTCAAACATTATTTTAAAAATATTTCATTGTGTTTTTTTGCGGGCTGGAGGTTGGATTTTGTTACCTTTGGACAAAGTTGCTGTACAGATGGCTGTTTCTCCCAGTTTCCAGTCTTTTCACTAAGCTTAGCTAACCAGCTGCTGGCTGTGGCCTTATATTTAGCATGCACAAATAAGAACGGTATCAATCTTCTCATCTAACTCTCTGCAAGAAAGCGACAAATCCTATTTTAAAAAATAACAGTCACATGGCCCGAAAAAATCTTCTTTAAAGGACATGACAGTATCCTAAACTTAGGGAATGTAGCCAAAGATTCACCGCACCACCGAGACAGGGTTGTCTGATCATATAAATGAAAAATTAAATGCAAAATTGAATGAAAACTTTTGTAGTAAGAAGCTTAAAAAGCCACATTCATAGGTTGACTGGATGTAGAATGCTCTGCAAGTTTTTGCAGTACACCGTTGTATACTTTTATGAATGGAAAAGAGCATTCATTTGTTCCTGTCTTGTTTTATTTTCTTTCGAAGAATATAACTCTCGAGAAATGTCCTACCAGCTTCCAGAAAACCTTTGTTTGACAGAAGCAATACTTGTGCTGGGACCATGTGTTTTGACACTTTCCTTCAGCTGAACCTTTGACATAAATCAGGCCCTGTTTTTGTATGTCATTCCCCTCTGTTAATCCAGAAAGAACACATGGTTGAGTGGCTTGCAGGACCATAAGTCAAAGGAGATAACTGAAGCCTATTTGTTCAAGATTTGGCAAAAATGTGTTTATGTTATTTCAGGGCAGTTCAGTCATTCGGGATCAACTTGGTCCATGTGAGCTCCTGCAGCACCGAGCCAAGCTGTGACCTGTTTGTGGTCCTGCAGCCGAGTCCGCAGAGTAAGAAACTGAACAGTGAACGCCTCTGTTCTGCCTTTCCTGGTAGCAGAGGAGTGAGATATGTGGGCCAGCTGACAACAGCCAAAAAGACTGCGGTTGCGTTTTCTCCACAGACATAAACAATGACACTTCCAATTTCCTGTGCATGCTGTGGACCAGGGAAGGCCATCCACAGAGAGGAAGGAAAACTCTGAGTGAGTGTATGTGTGTATGTGTGTGTGTGTGTTTGTGCATGGCGGAGAAAGACGTGGAAACAGAAAGGAAGTCATTGGTTTTACGCTCACAAGTTTTTTTCCGCTGAGCTTTGTGGCGTTACTTATAAACTTTTAAGTAAGCCCTGTTTTTTTTTTTGAGCTTCGAGGTCACCGGCCCCAACAGTCCAGATGCTGTACCTGCAGCTGAGATACATCTGCTTGCAACATGATGGATAAATCAGCCAGATGGAGTTACCTGTGTCACCTTCCCCCCGCTGCAGCCCCATCAGTATAATGAACTTCTTGTTTACCATATGTGTGAAATGCACCAAAGGAATGTGACTGTGTGTGTGCTTGAGCGTGTGTGTATGTGTTTGGGAGAGGCCATGTGTACTTACCCTCCCCATTGTTTTTACTGCTACCAGACTGGCCATTTGTTCTGAGGCACAGACTGTTCTCTGTGTACTTTTGAGGGCTGTTGCAGCAGCTATAGGTTTTGGTTGCATTTCCTCCCCCTCTTGTGGTCCCGTTTCTCTCCGGTGTCAAGTCCGCGCAGTAATTTGGGATTTTGTTTAGTCTTGGGTGGGGAGGGGGCTAGTTGGATGCCTGGTGCTGTGCAAGCAGCGGAGGCAGGCCCCCTAACACCATCACAGGGTGTTTCGGCCCGCTCCACTTCACCAGATCTGAGGAAGCAGACCTGAGCCAATTAAGAGCGGGGAGAACAGGCTGCTGTCCGTCTCGCTGCAGCCCGCCCCCCTCATCGCTTTGATCTCTTGCACGCTACGCAAAACCAGAGCCAGAACACTTTACCCTCTCTGTGCAGGCCATGGACGACAGGACCTGTCCAATTATTACAATCTGGTTTCAACATTTCTGGGTAATCGGACAAAAAGATGACAAATTACCTCTATCTCATTCCATCTGCCCACATCCGAGCTGGTTTTAGAGCTGCTTTGAGTCAAGGAAGCCAGGATTCAGATATTTTATTTGCTGATTCCAGTACACTTTACTTGGCAAAGCAGCCTAATTTCACACTCTAAGAAATGTAAACGCATTAAAGAAATACGAGAGAAATTGTTGGATATCCTTGTGTATGTAATTGCAAAAACTTAAAATGTCTTAATACGCGAGGAGAGCATCCACCAATTTCTGTCTCTCCAAATTTTGGAGACTTGAATGAATCGTGGTCGAGATCAGCAGTTCCCAAACTCAGGATAAGGACTCTTCAAAGGGCCAGCAATATGATTACGAGGGGAGGAAAGGAGAAAAAAAAATATTCTTGACTTTGGAAACAGCTGTTGGCAAAGCTATCTCACCATAAGGTCCATTCAGTAGCTAATCTGGGGTTCTTTGATGGAAAGACACAATGTTCATTAGCAGATGGAGTTTTCCAGATGTCATGAAAAATTTAAGTAGATGTTTAGATGAATTTCTATTTCTATAAGTGCTTTAAGGACATAGATTTAAGCCTAAGAAAAGCTGCTGAATGGAATTTGTTGTTGCTGTTTTGTCAACAAGAAGAAACATATTTCTGCCACAAAATGTATCTTTCGTTAGACTTTGTTCAAATCTTTGCATCTTTTCTACGTTTTGTTTGGTCACAACTGGAGAAGGAATACAATATAAGCATGTATATATGTTTAAAATGTGTTTCACAGAATTTCCTTTTACTGTGTTTGTGTGTCCTCAGGACCTCCACGGGTGTCTGAGAAGGTTATTCACAGGCAGTCCGCCCGGCTCGGGAGTGCCATTAAGCTGCCGTGTCCAGTAGAAGGAGACCCTCCACCCCTCATTATGTGGACCAAAGATGGGCGCAACATCCACAGCGGCTGGATCCGTTTTCGTATCCTCCGCATGGGCCTGAAGATCAAGGAGGTGGAGGCAGACGACACAGGGACCTACATCTGCAAAGCCACCAACGGCTTTGGTAGCGTTAACATCAACTACACCCTCATCGTCATCGGTGAGTGGAGACGAAGTTTGTCTGTGTCGCATTAAATAGTTTGTATAACCTGTTGCTTTGCAGGTTCTTGAGATTAGATCATGGAGGACCGTAAAGTGTGTCACTCTTGTTAAAGCTCAACCGAGCATCTTTACAACGTGAAGTCACCTGTCTGCTAAATAAAACCAGAGACCGTGGCAGTGAGCTAGTCTCCTGATTTGTACGATCAGAGTGCATCATCTTCCTCTGTGGTGTTTCAAAGCCATGTTCGTAACACTTTCCTGTAGTCAAAAACCTCACCGCAGTTCAAATGTTAAAAGACAGCATCACTCACAGAGGTCGAGGTCTAAAACAAGTGGATTTGTGGAGGTTTAGTGGTTGATCCTCTCATCTATTGTATGTGTTACAGCCCCTACCTCTCCCTGCCCAAAGTCAACAGTGGCGTGGGATATTGTTTCATACCCCTTCATCCTCTCTGACTCAATTGGATCTCAAGCTCTTCCTTTTCCTTAGGCTACACTCTGTGGAGGCAGGAGGTCTGCAGCTCCGCAATAAGAAACACATTCAGTGTAATAGTGCTGGGTTGTCTTCGGACGCTCGCACAGCTCTTGAATGGGAGCCTGGAGGATTAAGCACCGTCTGACCGGGTGTGTTACTCTGTGCGTGTGCATACAGTGCATTTTCTCTGAGCGAGAGCAGAGCATGATGAATGAGCGGAGTGGAGCGTGAAGGCTGTGTTTAGTCTAATTACTCTAAGATGCCTAATTAGGGCCAGAGTCAGAGTTGCCCAGAGGCTGCAGCTTCATCTCTCAGCCTGGTCTTCTGAGAGCCGGCCTTCAGAAGAAGAGCCATAATCAGGCAGATGTGGAAAACACAGAGCGCTTCAGAAAACGGTGCTTTTTGTTGTAAATCAGTCTCTGGAGTTGGGAATAGACGGGACCAAAGTTTATTTTAGGGTGCCCCTCAATGTGAAGTTGCCGACGAGTTCAAAGAGAGGGTGTCTGCTGATTGTGCTAAAATGAAAGGTTGGAGATGGAGGCAGCGAGCCAGCTTTAATGTCAAGGTTCATTCTACCGTTGTGTTATATAGTATCAAAGTCAGACGTGGTTGTCTGTGTCTGCAGTGCACTAAAAGGGCAATCTGAGTTTAACAACACATGTACACTGAACACTTCTTTGTGGATTAAAATTAGAATCAATCATGTGATGAATAACAAGCACTTTGTCATTTTGGGTTTGTTTCAAAGTTCTGTTGATTGGATACTATGACAATCCTCGGGGTGTGTTTAGTTAAATAATCACAATCTATCCACCTGACTCAGGCAGAAATGTTGATGGACGAACCGGGGCTTTATAGTTTTATTCACGTTACGATTAGTCACATTCATTGCTCACTCTCTGACTCTCTCCCAGAAGTTAAAGCAACACGCACAGTAAAATGAGTAGAATGCTGATTTCTCTGGGATTAAACATTTTTCAAAACAACTCAACCGAGTATATAACCGAGGTCTATTTGCTTTTAGACATTTTAATGCAGAAATGTTACTTATCATATTTTTTAAATGCTGTTACAAAACATGATGTGGAAACAAATAAATACAAATTAAAAAAAGCAACCTTTTCGAAAAAACATTTCCATGCGCCTGCTGGTGAAAATTAAGCGATGTAGCATTTAAAACAACTGAAACTCGAGTTGTAGTTCAAGTGCAAAAAGAAGTTGAAGTTTCAGTTCACTGAAAAAAGTTGAAAAGCTTCCTTGACTCCCGGCTATTTAAAAATATTACAACTTATTTTTTAAATAAAATCTCTGTAGTAGAGCCAAATACTTGACATGCATGTGGAATTTATTTCTGCTTTTAGATATTGATTTAATGCTTGGAGATATGATGATTTTGATAAACTAAAGCCAACCGACACACACACACAATTAGCCAATTCATCTTAGTGATAGATAACAACTTTTTCCCTGCGGTGTGTTCATGTGACAGATAATTTGTCTGCTTTGGCTTCTGCTGCAGCGTGAGTGAGTGAGAATGAAGACTTCAGCGAAAACAGTTTGAGACTGCCGTGATGGAGCCGGCAGGGAGATCAGTTCAACCTGACTGCATACGCTGCTCTACTCCCACCCGGTGATTATGTTAGGAAAAAATACCTTTGGAAGTTAAATCATAAGTCTTTCTTGGAAGCATATTTCCCTGAGATTTTTATCAGCCTTGTTTTTGCCCTTTTTGGAGTTACCTAGAGACTTTCTGGCCTGACTCTTAATCCTGATCTGTTTTGTTCCATTTCCTACTTGTCCTCTGGTGGTGGTGAGTGCGTGACAGACCGACTCAAGATACTGAAATCTGCATCTCACAAGAACCCCCTTTCCCTCCCTCCTCTCTCTGTTTTCTTGTCCATCATCCCATTAGGCGCTGGCAGGCCATCACCACAGTGTTTGTTTTTATAGGTAATTGTTCCATCAGAGCTGCATTGCATTCTGGGTGCCTTTTTTTGCCACAGAGATTAGGGGGCCTCATTGTCAAAATACTTCCAGGATTGAAGTCATCTTAATTCAGCCAAATAGTCTGCAATTACCATGAGCAACACTTTCCATTAACGTTGAATCGCCTAATTGTTCCCCATTTTAATTTAGTTGCGTGCAGTTAACTGCAGTGACCTGCAGGGAGGCCCATTATGTTGCTCAAAAAGATCAGAGGGGAGATTATTTATTTGAGATGCTGTAAATGAGGGGTAGCTCCCAGCATAGCTGCACATACAGTATCCATCATGTCAGTTTATTATTTTTACTGGATCACAGAGGGGAAAAAGCAAGAGAAGCAACTGCAGTCGGTTATAGTGCCGGTCAGGGGAGAAGGGTCGACAAAATCCTGGCAACTGTTCAAGTTCAAGGCCCAGCGTGGAGAGTATAACATTTTAAACATCGCCTGGGACCCAGCAGAGAAGCCGAGCAGAAGAGAGACGGTAAGAAGAAGAGACAGCATAGAGACGTGGGGTGAGATTGGAGGTGAGAGAGTGAGGGGTTTTGCAGGGTGATGTA
>OMLP01005054.1:7420-22828 GCA_900302685.1 Spondyliosoma cantharus | reverse complement strand
CCCCCTCCCTCCCCCCCTTTTTTTCAACTTAAGGGACAGAAACGTCCAACTGAGGTAATAGACTTTGACACAACACATTAAATGGGAAATGAGAAAAGGGAGAAGAAAGGGCACTCTTAAACGCCTTTTAAACGTTACCAATTAGAGGTTTAAAACTTGAATAAGATGTAGGCCTTTGGCATATGCCTGACTGATGGGACATTTAACTGAATACCTCTCCCCAGCTTGGTAAAAGCAGCACGGAAGAGAGGCGGCTGAAGCTTTATCTCACAAGTCCTATAATACACGATTGTTCTCGGGATACGTTTTTCCTCTCACAGCGGCTCAAATGATCTCCCGACAGTTCATTCTTCCTCCCCCTTCTTTAAAGGGCCACTGTCGTTTTGGAAAGGAAATGGAAACAGATTTCTTTTTAAGATTTACAATGTTAATGCGGTGATATAATTCTCCATAACTGAATAAACAAGCTGTTTATTTTTATTCGGAGGAAAATAAAGTCCAGAACACTATTTGCTAGACAGGTGGCAGGGTCCGCCACATATAAGTAGTAAAACGGTATGAAACTGAAGAGAGTTTGTCGATCACTCTTCTGATTGAAACTTCTTCCCCCAAAAACTACATACTGCACCTTTAAACCAACATCCTGTCAGTGGTCGAAGGCCCACAAAAGCCGGACAATCAGCAGCGGGGAGCTTCCCCCCCCAGAGAGGCAGTCTGGGTCAGGTTAATACCACTGTGACCCTGAGCCATAAATATATTTACACATCATTACACATCAACATACACACACTCCAACTCACACAGTGAGAAGAATCCCATTCAAACGCTCGCCGCGCACACACACACACAGACACACACACCGGCTTTAATTGAATATTTAATCTATTCATTGACTAACATTAATATGGTGAGAATAGTGGTAATGTGATCAAAGCTTAAATGAAAATATGAAGCATGACCTCACACAAAGAGCAGCTTGTGTGTGTATGGGGGGGGGGACCACACACACACACACACACACACACACAAGGAGGGAGGCAGGAGGCACGGTGCTGTTGTGGCCTCCCCTTTCAAGAATCAATGCAATGGCCTTTTATTCCAATTAAAATGAAGCACATTATTATTAGAAAATATACATTCACTGCCTGCGATAAACAAAACAGCCTGTAGCTGTGTAATCATATCATTTTTATTTTATTTTTTTCCCAGAGGATTAAATTATAACTAAATGTCATCTGACGTGAATGCTTGGCATGGCTGATCTTAGCAAATGAACATATTGATGTAATACGGAGTAATGCACAGGGCAGATCGGTCGAGGAGTTTTTCAAGCGCGGAACACTTCGGACACTTTGAGTCAGATTTGGGATTTTTCATGTCTGTGACGGGCGAAAGTTGTTATCGTCAGTCACCACAGCTGTCAGGACGAGGTGCAGAATATAACCCCTCTACTCTACATCCCAAAGTGGCCCCTCTTATTCTTGATGTGTGTGCGCGTGTGTGTGGGATCATGTGTGTGTATTTGTGGCTGTGTTCAGAGCCCGGCTGCCAAAAGGACATGTCCAGGATGTGCCTTTAGGCCCCAGTGACTGGCCTCTATCAGGCCTCTATCATCACCTCCCTGCAGTGGTCCTGCAGGTCAAGAGGTTTTAGCCTGGGGGGCAGCGCTTTTCAGCATCTCAGATGTCTACAGTCTGACTGACTGAACTCTGAGTGTTTGTAATAGATGCTCCCCATATCAACTAGGCCTACTATTTTTCATAGCATATACTTCTACTTTCCTAGATAAAAACACAATAAAATGACCAAAATATCCTTCTAAAAGAACTCATTATAAGGCCAATTGGATAGAAGGTGTAACAAGATTTCCAAAATAAGAGTTTGGTTTACTTGGTTACCTTACAACGCCCACCAGTGCTTGCTGTCTTCCCTAAAAAGGTCCAGGATGGTCGGCTCACACCCTCTTAAGGTCACAGGAAAGATCAAGAGGGTCTAACGGTGGGTCATCACAGCACACTTCAACTCTGTCAGACAACTTCCACTCAGTTAATCCCACCAGCCACATAACTGAGATTCTATGAGGAGGCATCTGAGCTGGCTGCTGTCTGTTTATTACGAGGCTGAATAGTGATTTTTATTTATAGCCTGGTATAATCTCAGCATACTAGTTATCTAACATGACAGTGGTAGCGCACTTTTTCGTAAAAATCAGGGTATTTAGGCAGTTGGATGCAATTAAAAAGAAGAAGCAGTTTAAATGTTTAGTTAAATGTGCCTTCTCGTGAGGGGATTTGATGAAGATGGAGGTGGAGAAAGTATTCTGATCGTTACCACGAAATACACAGCAACAAGTGAAGATCCTGCTTTGAAAACGTTACTTCAGTAAAAGTATGTAAGTAATCAGGAATATGTACTTAAAGTATTAAAAGTATTAGATCCAGGAAAAGAAAGTTGCTGCTGTAGTAGTTTGAGGTGGAGCTCATTTTGAACTATTTTGTACAGGATTATTTTCATTATTGATTAATCTGCTGATGATTTTCTCCATCAATTCTAAAAGTATAATTACATAAAGTAACACTTTCACAATGCTCGTTATGTCCATACCTCAAAAATATTAAATAAGCATTCTATATATCAAAAATACTATAAAGGAAAAGTAGCAAGTCTGGACACATGAAACATTTTTACATGAACCGACTTCATCAATCATTAAAATAGGCAATTCATTTCATGTTTGTCGGCTAATTGCTTAAGCAACCAATCGTTGAGTTCTGATCAGTAGTTTAATTTATTAGAGAACATCATACTGATAAGCACTCTGTATGTTTTCTCAATTTTTAAAGTAATAAAGCTGTCAGATAAATGTAGCAAAGTAATAAAGCTTCCTTCTGAGACTGAGTGAAGTAGAAAGAAGGATGGAAAAGAAAATACTCAAGTAAGGTAAAAGAAACTGAAATTTATACTGAAGTATTTTAAGTATTTATACTGAGTATTTCACAGTTCACTCTGTAATAAACTTGATTTTTGAGACTTTTCCAACTCATCCAATACTGACGTTTGGGATGGTATTTGATTTGATTGAGTTGGGAATGAGACTCAAAGATCAACGTTATACTACTGGATGAACTTGTAAACTTGTTATTTTCTAATAGGCTTATGACCCATAAGCCTAAAATAATATATAATACAGTGATACATTGACGAGCAAGTAATCAAAGGTGAAAAGCGTATATATACACATTTCTGTACCCATCTGTCGAATCTTGTCACCTTGTCACCGGATACTTATGGGTCAGATGCACGTCTACTACAGCGCTGCATCTTCTAGTCATAATGGTTTTTTTTACTGTGTTTACATAGTAAAGTGCAGCATCTGTGAAATTATCTAAAACTTATGTTTATAGTCAGCTGTGCTCGGGTGAGGTGTACGTATAGTTACACACAAGAAAAAACACAGAAAATGAGTTGGACATTGTTTTTTTCATCTACAGAACGGCTAAAGCCATGTAGAAGTAATTGCTAAAGGTCAAAAGAGACTGTGTTTTACCAACACATTTGTGTTTATCATTCAGGACAGATCAATACAATATTGTTGTTTTAAAGAACAAAAGCCAGGGGAGACTTAACACTGACCTTTGCTTCCATTTTCCATTGTGTTCAGGAGGTCCAACGAAACATACAAATGAGGCCCTCAGGTTTCTCTGGATAGAAAAGGTTTTCTCACAATGCTGGGTGGGTGTTTAACTGAGGGAAGTATTGGAGATTTCTTCTTGTACAATAAATCACCTTTAAAAATCACTTAGGAGAAAATGTGCTGCAGTCTTTTTTCTCCATCGTGCCGGGCTGCTGCTGTTGTTCCAGACTCTCGAGAGAAGTTAGGAGACCTGAATAACAGACGTAAATTTGGACTTGAAACTAAAATTTTAACATCCACAAATTAGAAAGTCTGTGGAAAAGCTTATTATATACAACAAACAAAACGATCGATTACCTAAACATAACCTTGGTCATCATTTACCCTGACTTCCTCTCTTGTGGCGTACAGAAACCCAATGACAATGAATGAAAACACAATTATAAATATCATATTCCCTTTTTATAACATTCCAATTCTGCCCCTATTCCCCCACAAATCCTACCCACTGAACCTTTAACTTAATTATACAAAACTAACAAGTCAATCGTA
This sequence comes from Spondyliosoma cantharus, assembly GCA_900302685.1. NCBI lineage: Eukaryota > Metazoa > Chordata > Actinopteri > Spariformes > Sparidae > Spondyliosoma > Spondyliosoma cantharus. The sequence continues at coordinate 18,642 of OMLP01005054.1, read as the reverse complement.
GTAACAACACAATATCAGGCCTGTTAACTAGTTATGAGGTGCATGATGCCGCAGACTCCCGCCGTTCCCCATCAGCCCAGAACAGGTTTGTCCAGCTGCACGGTTGCTGATAATTATTGTTGCTGCTTGTCTGATCATGTGCTTTGATGCAAATGAGTTTGCTCAGTGGTGGCAGTGGTTTAACAGTTTGCTCTTATGCAAATTGAAATTAAATTCAGGCCAACATTTATGTTTCGGCATGACTGTACGCACACGAGCACAGCAAACAACTGTAGAGCCGAACTCTTCTCGATCGCTGGCTTCAGTCTAGGTATGTGAACCAAGGCACGGTGCTGTAACTGGTGGCTTAAGCATGAACATGTGTCAGTAGTCCTGCCCAGTAGTAGTAGTATAAATTACCTTCATGTTGGATCACACCGCACCTCACTGATTTTTTTTGTCCGTTGCCAATGTGCAATGGTGTGGAGGTTGGGGTGGTGGAAAGTTCATGCCCCGTCACAGACCTCCAGTTAATGTTCACCTTTGTATCAAGCCTAACCATAATCATTTACTTCACCAGTATCAGTGGCCTAACCTTAGTCCTATATTATGCATCAAAACTGCAATCTTTCCCTAACCTTAACCATACCAGAACATATCGTCCAGTATCGACATTCTTGTCTGGTGACTGGGTTGCAGCCCAGCAGTCATGACGTCTTGCCCACCAGAAAAATGTTGGCAATGTATGTTAGTGTGTGAAGGAGAGGTATCACAGGTCCTTCCTTCCTGCTGCTGTGAGACTATACAACCAGCACTGCTCCCTATAGACCTCACTCTGCACTGTGCAATAAGTCTGTTATAAAACTCATTTGTGTTTTTTGCACTATTTGGTCTATGTCCTTACACCCATATTTATTACTTGTATTTAAAATCTGTGTATAAAAATTTGCTGTTAATTTTGCACTATACCGTGTAAATATGTATATAAGTCTATTCTATTTCTTCCCTTTTTAATTATATTGTTTATTTTTCCTATTGGTTTTTGTTCTTGTAATATTCTGTCGCTGCTGTGACAAACAAATTTCCCCATCTGCGGTACATTAAAGGATTTCTGATTCTGACACTGCAAACCACAGACATGGTGAATCTTAACATTTGATATATTGCAACTTTTTTTTAGGTTCAGTGTCATGTTGTAACAATGCTGTGCTTATGATCTGGTTAGGTTAAGGCACAAGTCCCCTGCGGTTAGGGTTCTGAAAAGAAGAACTCAAAATGACAAAATTTTATTCTGGTGAGTAGGCTGGGAAAAAAAAAATGCTTTTCACAATTATAGTTTTCTCATGCTTTATTGTCTAACAGTGCAGCGTCTTGTTATGCTGTGTTCCAATTAGTTTTTCAATAAATTATCTGTGGTTTTATATTTGTCTTGTTTTTGTATACAGCGGGGTTTTTTCCCCTTTAAGTACTGCTGTGACCTTTTCAGTCTCATTATAGGGAAAATTTTCTGCATTGGCACTCTCGTTATCTGAAAGTGGGGTATTGGTGTTGTCTGTCTCAGCATGATGCAGAGAAATCATTGTTTTCAATGGAGAATGTTGACAGTTCTTCTCATTCTCTCATTTGACTTAGGTATAAACAAGTCAGAATGAACTTTACTACTGAAAATGTAATTCCTTTGTGAGGAAGGTATCTCGTGCATCCTTTAGCTTGTCTGTTTGCATGTCTTTGCGGGCATGAAGCATTGCTAGAGGATGTGCACAGGAATTAGTTGTTCCGCAGTGTCGCATATACAAAGCAAATGCACAGCATCACTGCACATGTTAAAGAAATCAGCGATTGTATCAGAATTGAATCTGATGTTCAGGTCAAAGACTGTATTCTGTGCCATTAGCATGAACACAAGTGTAGACTTGTGGTCATGATTTAAAACTAGTTGTTGCTATTATAGTAACGCCTATAAAAAACATTAAAATATGTTATAGTTCTAATCCAGCAATTTCTCTTGGATTGCCTTTCAACAGGAGCCAGGAACTGAAAGCACAGTGTGTGTGCTGTACACTTTGAGGTGTTTTGCAGCAGTTAAAATGAAGGCAGAGAGGTTCCAAAATAGCACCTCTAACAAGTCCCGCAGAGAGAGGAGAAGAGACACCTTTGCGGGCCCGTTGCTCCTGGGCTACAACATGTAGTGTGACGACTCAGTAACTCCAACAGGTCGACTTTAGACTATTTGGAGAGTTTTGAGAGACAGCCTGGCCAACTGTGAGGATGTGCTCTGACGCGCTAGGTGCTTCTCCGTCTGCCACGCGTCTCAATCAAGCCTAATGTCCGCTCCCTGCCTCTTCCATCTTTACCCTTCACTCTCCTTCCCCTCCGCTTTTTCTTTCGATCTCTCCTCTCCTCAGGTGCAAGAAGGGGGATTCATTTTCCCCTCTAAATTATGATGAGTCAGCCAAGCGATGTGCTTCCCACCTTTCTCAGAAATAACTGTTCAACTCAGCCTACAAGCTGTACTCTCTCTTGACAATCCAGGGGGAGACGGGAGAGACAGCTTCTTTGTTCACAGGCTTGTAGCTGCACTGGACTGGTTGTGACTGAGTTTACAGTGTCCACAGGCTGTCAGGCTAACTGGGACTTTACGATGGACAAGGTTGCTGGTTTCCCATTCAGTGGAATATTTTGCAGACACTCTCAATTTTTGTTTTTGTGCCGTATTTGACAGGTGACATTCACCCACTTAAATGACTTCAGCACCCAAAATGCATGGATTGGATTTCAATGTGAAAATAAAGTGTGCATCAATGTTGTTGGTAATCCTATTGCAGAAAATGGACATTTCTGTGAATATAGGTTACATCACATAGTGGTAACTTGGTGTTAAGTGACACAAATGTGAGAAATTACTTAATAAAAGAACTTGCACACCTGAAATGAAAAAAATCCAAACATAATCATAGTTTTCCATGATGCCTTTTTTGAATAGTTGAATAGCCTTAAAGGTGCAGTTTTTAAAAAAAATGTGCCACCATGAATTCATACTCCCAACAAATAAGGGCAGCATGTCACCAGAATAACTGCTAACTGCTGCTAACTTTTTATATACATGACTGTAGCTACCTTTAGCTGGCCAGCGAGCTGGGCTACCTGGGGAGGCGTTGGTGTTTACACCGCTAGCACAGGAGCAAGATGCTCAGGGGCTAGCTGGTTAGCATGCTAACTTCAATAGATATCTCTTCAACACAATACACAGGTGTCTTTCTTTACATTCTGTTGATAAAAAGATAAAATAAAAAATCTCTTACATATTGCAACTTTAAACATCCTATGCATCATATAATTAATTATATTTCTATATATATATATATCCTTTTTAATTGATTTCACTTGACATTAAGTCACAGAACTTTCCCAACATCTAAGTAAGCTCACAGTTCTAATGAAAGAAAAAAATCTGTAAAACTCAAGTCAGGGGTCAGCGGCGGAAATCAGTTTTTTTTTTCCTGGGTCTGGTCGAGGGGTGCTGTGGTTCGCCCCCTGCATAAGCAGTATGTGGGACTGGTACAGTGGCTGCGGCTGACTGACCTGCCTGCTCATTAAGGCACTAGCGAGCCCATTTGGCCTGCTCCTGTAATGGGAGCCTGTACTGTGTCAGAAACACTTATTTGCTCCACAGCCATCACAGAACATTAACATTCACGACAGCCCGTCACATGGGGGAAGGTGAGGGGGGTCGGAAAGGGTGTCTGAGAGGCTTTGCTCGCTGCCCCAGCCCAGTCGCGCATACACCCGCGCACACACACACCCGCGCAGGGCCTTCAGGCATTTCACACGCACGCAGACACGGTTCATACATGCGCATATACACAAACATAACAAACCAACATTGCAGGCTCTTAGATAATATCTCTGACCACTTGAATGCACACACACACACTTGCACTTTTTCATTCTCTTAACACACCCTTCGTCGATCACATGCTCACACACACACACACACACACACACATGCAGACTTCAAAACCCGGCGTTCTCTCACACACTCTTGGAAACATGCAATCAGCTCTCTAAGTAAAGGTCACATTTGCAATGCAGGTGACTCAAGCAGAAGGCAGCAGGTAATTGGCTGACGGGACGGGGAGCGCTAATACCTCGTCTCTGAAAGATAATGTGATGGATGGGAAATGCTTGGCATCGGGGTAATTAGATGTGTTTGGAGGAGCCTAGACCAGGCCAGGGCCTCCACTTATGGTGAGTGGAAGTAAAGAGGGAGGCGGGGAAGGGGGGGCAGTCAACGAGAGAGTGTCGGGTTGAGGAGCACAGGGGTCACGCGAGGCCTCCACTAAATTTAAGAGATCAGGAGACGGAAACAGAGAGAGGAAGATAAAGTTAGCTTCAACATTTTTCAGTTTTAAATATTGTGGCCCATATATCCATATGCCGCCTCACCTCGGAACTGAGGATCAGCTGGAAATGGAATTAAGCACCACGGCAGGGGACATTGTGGCACAGTTTAACATGTGGCACCTCGGATCAAACAAGTGTTGCAATGGCTTCTCTGAGCAAGCGAACAACCTTTAACTACAGCAGATGAATGGAAACAAATAATGTAACTGTAAGAACGAAACAGAAAACTTAAAGCTGTAACAGAGTATTTGTCTCTCCTCACCCTGCTCGTGCACTGAAAGTGAAAATAATTTTTTGGGTATCCCTGCCCAAGTTATCCAATCAGGACAGAAAACTCCATAAGGAGGAGGTCCTGTCTGCTCGTGAACACACAGAGAGCAGGATCCTCCTGGTTGCTGCTATGTCTCGCAACTGCCACTTAAAGTGGTGACATAGAGAGGAGGGAGGGGATGGGTTACTGCAAAACAGACAGGAAGTTAGCTAAAACAATGACAACAGAATGGACAGGACATGAAACTGGAAGTGGGTGGTACTTTAACTGGACGTGGGCAAGACCAACTGGAAGTTCTTAATTTAAGCCTGAAATTGATATGGGTTGATCAGAAGTTGCTATATTTATTATTTGAAAAAAACACAGAACACCCTTAGAATTGAGCTTTAGATCAATGTTTTTGATCACAAAATCAAGACATTGAGCTAAAACTCCCCCCTGGTGCCCTCATATGTGAAAAATGCTGCAAAAGTGCCCTCCTGGATGCCTCCATGGTCGACAAAACATGATAAAGTGCCATCTAGGGTGCCCTTTCAGTGCCCTTTTTACACACTGGTGCCCCACCGCAAACAGCTGGTGCCCTTTTAATTAGTTTTCACCCCTGCCCCTGAAAGTGCGCCACTGGCGTGAACCCCATGTACAGAGGCCGTGTCCCCGCCGCGGTGACCCAGGATTTGAATCCGACCCGTGGTCGCTTTGCTGCATGTCCGCCCATAATAATAATAATAATAATAACAATAATAAAAAGATAATGGATAATGACACATTTTACTCTTATCATGCATTATTTGTCCCAGATACTATTTTCAGCTGAGTACAACGTCCTTGTCTGACAATGTCTGAGTCAACCCTTCATATTGCTGTAGAAACATGTTTTTTTAAACTGTGCGATGGACAGCTGATACCAAGAAAATCAAATTTACTGCAGCCGTATGTTCCTGTGTAAATGGCTGAAAAGCACACATACTGGAAGGAGAGAAAAGGCTGCGCGAGGAAGGAGGGAAAAGATGAGTGCAAAGCGTTCTAATTGAAGTGGGCCAGCTGTGGTGGGGTGAAACCCTTTAAGACACATGCATTATTTACATAGTGTGTGTAGCTGTGTGAGCCCGCCTGTGTGCGTGTGTGTGTGTCTGTGTGAGACACCCTGTCTGCATCGCACCTCCTTTGGCGAAGGCACATATTCTATCACGGGGCATCCGAGTGGAAACAAAGACTCAGCCTTTCTTTGACTGTATACACAGTCGCAGAGAGGAGGCTCGGAAATGGAAATATTGTCACTGACACTGCATATAACCACGGCTGGGGAGGAAGGAACTGCATGTATACTGATATTTGAAGTGGGAACTGCTGCAGACAAAACAAAAAAAGACAACTGAAATATGTTATGAAATTCATATGGACATAATATTTGTTGGTCAACCCAATCCTTCTACCGTCTTCTCTAATTTCCTCCTCTCCTCTCCTCTCCTCTCGTCCAGCAGGTTATTGCCTCTGTGTGCAAATAAGATTAGTAGGTTGTATTTTCTCAGGTCTCTGCATTGAAACAGTAAGCCTGGCTGTGTATATAATTAGAGAGAGATTATGGCAAGGCCACTGCCAACGACCACGGCCAACTGACATTTTGTGTGTGTGTGCGCGCGAATGCGTGTTTGTGTGTGTGTGTGTACTGGCTGCAGTTGTTATGCAGCGGCCTCTCCGTAATCTCTGTGTAATTGTGAGCGTGTGTGTGTGTCTGTGTGTGTGTACAGGACCACAGGTGATGTTTGAGGAGTAGCAGAGCCAGGACCTCGGACAGCAAAGTGCTGACAGTGCGGCGTCTCTGGAAACGAATAAAAATTTAAAGTTTTATACGGGCCGTAATTTCACCAGCTGATCGGGAGCCGCAGTACACCTGATATAAAGAAACAATATGGAGTGAATTAGAGGCTTATTAGGGGCCCTTTACCATGATAATGTGCTTGTCAGTGCTTTGCCCTTTTGTTACTGCGGGCTTCGACTCTCAGTGTAAACATGCAACCCCTGTGAACTTGGCAGATGTCTGCAGCCAATATCTGTCCTCCTGACGAGCCGAGTGTTTGTCTTTGACGCCATCGATATCCTGTTTATTCAGTCCGCATAGAAGTAATCACTTCAGTAAATGTGCGGTATTTTTGCAGGATTTATAGGTTTGTAGGTCACAACTTTGAATGGTGGAGTATTTTGAATTTCGAAACATATTACCGTGGAAATGGGGTGAATAGGTGTGGTAATTTTGACAAAATGTCACTGCATTTAGTTGGCGTACATGTGTATATTTTGTTGCCTCTATGTTATTTCCCAGTCTTTCACTAACTTCACTTTCCATCCTCTTTGTATTCTTTGAATGGAATTGAATTGGTAAAGACACATTGACATCTAATCTGTCTTTGGTTAAAAAAATTGCAAAAGTACAAATATAAACAAAAATGGCAGTATATACCATGAAAAAGGAAAGAAAGCTTTCAGTAAATTAACAGAACATGGTTTGTATCAATACATGATTGGAGGAAAACAATATCTATTTATAGTATTTATTTGCTTTTACGTATCTATTTATGTATTTATTTGTTTGTTTATTCATGTACTTTTTTTTATTCATTTTCATGTCTACTGCAAACTTACAGGCCATTTTATTTCAGCTTCAGCTCAATCTGTTGTATGATATCGAAGTAATGGGTCCCTCACTTCCTCACCCATGTTGACATTTTTAACACCCAGTTAAGTGTTAAATTCCAAAGGTAAGAATTTAAAGGTGTCATTGATCACAATCAGGCACTAAATGTGCCCCTTTAAGTGGTTGGCAGGTTTGTTGTGCTACCAAACATTGTTAACACTAGGTGGGAAATGTGGATGTTGCTACACTAGATAAAGCTAATGTCGCTAAAGCTAGGGCAGGACAGTGTGCTGGGTGCATACTGTAGAAGTCAGCCATTTTTTTTTGGGGGGGAGGCCACAAACTGGCCCTTGATGCTGAGGAAACACAAGGCTCACCAACCTTGTCAGAATTCTTACACAGACGTAAATGAAACAGTCAGTTTGTCCAACAAACATTGAAAAATTGATATTAATTCCCAATCATAATGATGTTTTTAAGAAAAAAGACATACTTTTATTCTGCACCTTTCTCCAGCTTCTGTAGATACTTTTCTTTTTTTTACTGATTTGTCTCCATAAAAATGTTATCAATGTGACCTTTCAGGTTGAATTCCTGAAGACAGAATGTGAACCCTTTTCTTTCAACAAAACGCTCCGCAAAACCACCAACAGCAAAGACAATACCTTGTTTTCCATCTGCTTCCCATCACTCCATGTTGCCTGAAAGTTACTAAATAATAGAAGAATTATGGGTATTTTATTCAGCCATTTTTCACGCACAGTTTCACACAAATTTGTGCTCAGAGCACTTTTCTAACCGACTGAAGAATCTTCACAGTGGGCTCGCTGTTGCCTCCCCTAATAGTCGCCTAACAGCTCCCCACTCTCACCTCCCGCAATTAGTTTTCATTGAATGCTATTGATTTCCACCCCCTTTCAATTACATACACAAAAGTCAACCACACGGATGTTTGTAGTCATTAGGAGCTACTCTTTGTGTCTTCTCCAATACTAATTATGTGTGGCTGCTGGTGTTTGTTATCCTCTGTGGATGAATGAGAAAAAATAAAAACACGGAGAGGGGAAAAAAAAAAAACACAGAATTACTACATGCACCAGTGGACATCTGGGGTCCTGTCGCGTGTGTGTATGTGAGTGAGTGTCTGGGCGCATGGCTATCCTGCCACTGTGAAGCCTATGGAGAATACACCTAATGAAATAAATATGACTTGGATAAAGAAAAAAAAAAAAAAAAAAGCAGAAAGTGTTTGTCCCTCGGCACGTCTCTCTCGGAGTGTGTAATGTATTGTGTTTTCTACGCGGCCTGGCACTTCTGCATTGTTAAAGGAATGTTCCCCGAAAATGCCTTTGTTGTATTTAATTTTAGATAAATCCCGGCAATAAATGGCTATTTCCTTTGAACAGAACTGAGGATTTGTATTGAAATCTGTAGATGAAACAGACAGAAGAGGGGAAAAGGACATGAAAAAAGAAAGGAGAATGGGGAAAGCGAGCCATTTTGCCACACAACAATAGAGAGAACATTTATTTTGGTAGCATCTGTATGAATGTATCTTTAAAGGATGAATAATAGGGGAAGCTTTATTGATCTGTCTTTTATTAGTATGAGCTATTAAGTTAAAATAGTTCCTTTTGTCCTAATTGTGAGTCTGTCATGTCCCCCTCTCTGGTGGAAAACGCTGCAGATTAGAGAGTGAAAGGTTGCACAGGTCTCTGTGTTTGAACTAACCTCTGTCCTATATTTACACATCCTCTAAACAGGAATGCCATGCATATGTACAGAACAGATTTGGCGAGCACCTCTGAGTTGAATCATTATGCCCTTTCCCGTGCATGGCAGCAGTTCAATGATAGCTCTGAACCGTGAGAAGGGGAACGGGCATATTATGGCACGGAGGTGTAGAAGTTGAGTCCGTAGAAGAGTCTTTTAAGAGACTATTTTAAGAGAATCAACATATTTTTTCTTGCATAACATTATCAAAAGTTGAGGAAGTTGTTCATACATGAATGTTGCTCTCTCTCAGGTCAGACCACCTTCTAAACATTCACATTTCCTCCAATACTACCATTAATACCATTGATGATGCTGACCTTCTTGACCTTCTTTTTGGAATAATGTCTGAAAAGGTGATGTCAACCTATATTCAAGGAAAAGATTTTTTTTGTTCACAGTATCGGATGTTCTTTTTCAATGAAGGGAGTGTTGCTTTATCGGTTGTTTGTAGCCTTAATGCTGCTACGATTAGCAAGTGTCCTCAACACTGCTTACAGCAGATCAAAGTTTTAGAAGGCTTGTGCGGTCTATTTTGTACTACGGAGAGATGGAATGGCTTTCCGACATCTTTACTGTGCAAAGAGACTAAATCGTGTGTCAAGCAGACAGGAAATACTATTGCCAGAGACCATGAGAAGCTCAAACAGAGAAAATGTATGAATGGTGACCTGTTCCAAGAGCCTGACATAGGAGTGTTTGATTATGTGAGTTATTTTTACATACCGCCCCAATGATATTATATCATGTTTCACTTTTAACTACAGACAATGTTTCAAGGATCAGGACTCTCTCCTACTTTAATTATTAATATCTCAGGGAAACTTTCCAAAACCATTTTCAATTCCATTTTCTCAAAACCTCCCTACGAGCTATTTTTGAGGCCTCCTGCATATGTTACTGTTTCAGAATGTAAATTATTGAACACCCAACATACACAGCGTGTACGGAGGTCATGGGTCATGACCCCAAATACAGCAAGCTACAAGCAAACTATGGGATTAGTCAACCATCATTTAATTTTTAATGCAAGTCCGACAACATTCTTGTTTTTGGACCTGCTGAACTTAAGGCTTGAATTTGACCTGTAGGATCAAGAACGTATAGTGCATAACAACGATGCCACCCTTAAAAATGCATAATGCCACACGTAAAGTGTTATTTGAAGGGTTTTTTTTCGCTCCACACTTTGACTTCAGCTCTTAGTTTTCACCAAAGGCTAGCATTCGGTAAGTTTTCCCCTTTGACAGCTAATTAGAATAGTGTGTTTGACAGGTGCACAGATGTGTCTCAGGTATAAGTCTAATACATCAACTTTAAAAAAAAAGGGGGAGATTCATGAGAAAAACTCTTATCCACGGGATCAAAGTCAGAGAAATCCTCTAATTATGATGAGGTTCAGACCGGGTGTCTCACTCTCTCCTCTCCCCCTGCTCCCCTTGATCTCCCCGTCGTTGACTCTGCCATCTATCACAAAGTGTTCCTTTGATAATTACATGCCAAAATGACTTAAAACTCCCCCGCTAGGTGTAAGGCGTTGCAGCCTGAATGACATGCCAACTCACCTTAAGGACTTTTTAACAAGGTAAGTCAGGGGTACGCCGCGCAGTCACTCACTCTTTCGCACAATCACACGGCAACCCCCTAATTACAGCCTTTCATAATCCTCCGACTCGTTATTTTGACTAAACAAGTTCACAGTGAAAGCCACCGTGGCAGTCTGCCATTTCTCTCCCTCCCTCGCTCCCTCTCTATCGCTCTGTTTCTCTTCGTGTGTGTGTGTGTGTGTGTGTGTGTGTGTGTGTGTGTGTGTGTGTGTGTGTGTGTGTGTGTGTGTGTGTGTAGACGGCAAGGAAAGTAAGGTGGAGACAGTCTGCCACTCAGTGAAACAGATAATTAACTGATGTACAGTGGAGTGGAGATTTATTTATTTATTTATTTTAACAGATTCAGTGGGCAGTGAGGATCCTGCCTTTGTGTTTGTCAGCCGATGGAAATGAGACTTTCGGGAGGGGAGGGGGCAGACAGGAAATAGAATGTTGATGGGCCAAATACCAGCCACAAAATCTCTAGTGAGTTCTTATATGAGACGATGCGTGTGCGTGTGCGCATGTGTGTGTGTGTGTGTGTGTGTGTGTGTGTGTGTGTGTGTGTGTGGGGGCG
>OMLP01005053.1:4756-31559 GCA_900302685.1 Spondyliosoma cantharus | reverse complement strand
CAAGAGAGAGCTTTTTAAGCATCAGAAAGACTCCAGACACACACCAGCAAAGATGAACTTCTTATGACCTCTCCATGAAAGCAAGCAAGTAAGTATACAGCCTCTTCAGACTGCTGTTTTCTAGTAAACGCAGTCTATTTTTGGTCAAATTGAACTCCTGACTCTGAGTCACTCTCTAGGAAGCAAAGTAATGATACCATGAGGCAAAGAACACCATCATAATTATTAACTAGCTGACTCCAGTTTTTTCTTTTGAAAAGCATGCAACTGAGTGAGCAATCTGCCATCACAGCTGTCCTCATCCAGAGAATGAATTCTGTAATTGATATTATCTAAATTAAAATTGCATTAGTCATTGAAGTCATAGGAGTTTTATAGGAGATTCCTCGGATGAATAAAACAAATGGTCTGCCTTGAAAATCTACATCAGTTATTCTTTTATTCTTTATTCTTGTGCTCCACAAACTTTAAAATTTCCTTGTTGGCACAGTCAATTCACATTGAGTAATACTGAGAAATATTGCCTCAATATTAAATCATACCTCCCGGGTGCGGAGGGGGCTAATTACTGGGGATATTCTTCCCCGGCTCAGTCTGCTGCACTGCCTCTGTCATAATCAATGAGCCTTGTAACACTCAATTAGAACGTAATTGGATTTGTGTGTGTTCGAGGTGGAAAAACATGTACATTTGAGCGGACATGAAAGAACTGCTTATCTCTGTTGACAGCTGTAATGAAGTTCAATTGGGTCGGCCAATTGTGAATTTCAGAAAGATTCAGTCGGTGTAAGCACGTTCCCGCACTCTCACTCTGTACCCCGATGCCTCATATTAGGTCTGGTTAAAAACAGCTTGGATTGAGATTATGATGTGTAATCATCAATTTAGACTTTGGCACATGGCCCAAGACTAAATACAATGACACCATGTGTAGTGTTCACATTGTTGTTTACAGTCTGGTTAGGGTGGGGGTGGCATGGACATTTTAATTCTCCTCACTTATTGACAGCACAGCAATCGTGCTTAATTTTACATTTTTCCAAAAAAGGATCAACTGTTTTTGGCGAAATCTGTAGAAACAGTAACTGTGCTTCAAACCTTTGGGCAGTTGACTGTAATCTGAGGGCCGGTGTTGCTAGACTGAAACACATCGTAGCTTTATGCAGCACATGAACGCTGACATTTTTTTAGTTTGCGTTTTCATCCTGTTTTCCAACAGTTACAGACAACTGGCCCTTGACAACAGTCACTATTTTCAAGGTCCCACTGTGCTGTGACAGCCTGATGTGACCAAATGGTGTATTAATGATATGTTAAGTCAACACTTTTGTGTTGAAACAATCCTTGTTTTTCTTTTGGTGTGTCATTAAGTCTGCATTAATCTTTTATTGTGTCATTTTATGTGTGAATGTCAGGTGACATAGTACCCAAGACTTTCTTGGGAGGGTAACTGGAGTTTACTGGGGGAAACTCTGGCACTTTCGAGGCTTTAGAAGTGTTGGGATAAGCAATGATAACAGTGTTTGTCACTTGACCATGACGACAAAGGTCACTGGGCAATGCTTACTATCAACCTTTTCCTTCATGTTCAAATGTCATAAAATGTGGACAGCATTTGATGACATGTAGAAATCTTAAAATCTATTGATACGACAAATGAAATGCTCTTCACATCATGCTGCTATTTTTAAGCCTCCCATTAGGTAACATTCGCTGTAAGGTTTTCCATTCCGTTAATAAAGTTGGAAGATAGCAGGCTAGGCTAAGTAGACTTCTAGCTTAAGTAGCTCAGCCTGCCTGTTAGCAGTGATTCTTGTCTGTCTTTCATGGGTCCAGTTGTTGTGATGGTAAATAACCAGACTGCTGAAACGCACAGCAGTGGGTGGATGTTTAACTTCAGCAGTCTGAATGTTAACCTGAGATTCTGATCACAACAGTATAACTAACATACAGACTGGTGAAATCATACAGGTGATTAGTGTGATTAAATCTGTAAAGCTGATGCAGAACTCTCTCTATTTCTGTAATGGATTGTAATAATCTGCTTTAATGGTAGATGAGCTTCCATATTGCATTCTGACATCTAAGGCTGATTGAACCTAAATGGCCTCTAGAAGAAAAAAAAAATCAATTTCAGTCCCGCGGGTCGTTTCCGTTTTGATATATCGCTGTTATTGTGTTAGCCCGAGAGTGAAAGATTTATTTCCCTGCTTATGAGCGCGGAGAACGGGACGTTATATGTAAGGAGCCCGGTGACAAGTACAAATCTTCCTGATAGTTATTAAAGTGGTCATGATCACTTTGCTGCAGACATGCCGGTGTGCAGTGCTCAGTCTGTCACGTTCCTGCTGCGATTGCCTGACAAGCGGCTTGAATTTATGGTGGGGAGACGGGGTCGCACACAGTCTGAGTTGCTGTGTAATAATCCTCTTTATATAACCGTTTGGAGAACACCTTGGCAAACACACTGTACACACTTGAGAATTTGATTTGATTTTCATGATCTGTTTATCTTAAACGACAGTTTAAACTCAATTACTAGGGAAATAGTTTAGAGATCATAACTGTGTATATCCACTTAAACTAGCTCACCAGTTTATTAGGTACACCTTGTAAACTAATGTCCTCTTCGTGTGCTTAGATGGGGATGGACAAAATATGTTCACAAAGGGAGGATTTATCACAGGGTTGTTGTTCAGGTGGTTTAATAAATGTGTTAGCTTGTTGTATATAACTATATGATGTGTTGAAGCGTGCTGACTGGGTGAGATAAAGAGCATGAAACGCAGTTTGTAAAGCATGCAGAGGAACAATTCTCTCTGTTATTGATGTCATGTGTTTATTGCTCTTTGAGATGGTATATGTGGTTTGTGTGTGTGTTTTAGTCGGGGTGTTGTATGTGTCAGCGTGATAGATGATGTCCTTGCCATGGCCTCTATTCTGTCGTGTGTGTGTGTGTGTGTGTGTGTGTGTGTGTGTTTGGGTGGTCTGTACGAGCATGAATTTGAAGGCTTTGGAAGTGTGGGTCATGTGTGCGGAGGATAATTGGTTTGTTGTTGAATTTGGGATGTTGCAGTCTTATCTTATTACCTACAAAACTGAAAGGGTTTAAAGTTCAATCGTATTGATATGTTTCCATGACCTTTAATGTTTTTTCCTGGAATCGGGCGCACGATTTAGCTTTTTGCATTTTTTTGTGCTTTGCTCTTTAAGAACCATATTTCATTGCTTGGGTTGCAAGAAAAGTCAATTAACTAAATGTGGCGTTTAAATCTGGCTTTTAAATCAGGGAAAAACAACAAATGTCTCAAAATGAATGGTAATGTCATCATTTTCCTTTTTTTTCCCCTTTTCCCCCCTTTTTTTTGCCAAAAAGCTCCACACACATAATTCATCCCAGAGAACATGCTATGAATATGTATTTGCCAGTCAAAGCAACATGTCCCCTCTCAGTCTGATGGGGGATTTGCATTTCTCACATCTCAGAGCTTTTAATTATGAAATGAAATTTCACCCCAGCATGCCTGACATAACTGCTATCAAAATGAGAGATTTGACAAATTGTCCCAGAAGTCTTAATTGGGAGCAGTGTGTTTTTTGAAAATTCTTAAAACGTGAAGTCGAGTGTCTGTCTTTGTCTGACTTCACGTGTGCAGTTTAAATTGGAAAGCGTCCAACTTATATTTGAGTATCATGTAAATCCAAAGTAATGTGTATTTTCCATTGCCAGACTCAAACCTTAAATGACTCCTCCTGGGGGTTTGTACATCAACTATATGGATACTTTGCATGACTTTCAGCAGAGCATCATTTGTGCCACAGGGCCTGAGTTTGACCAGTTCTCATAAGAGACGATGCCTCCCTGTCTGCGAGCGTTAGATTTTTTTCTGATGAATAATGTATTCATCGTCTGAAGCGTCTCTCTGTGTGTTCAGAGATGCTTGACTTTCACACATCTCTGCTGGAATGAGGCTGAATCAAGAGCTTGTCTCGGTTATCAGCAGCTGTGGGGAATATCCTGCCATGCACAGAAAGACACAGAGAATATTTCTGTGATGTCGGGATGTTTCTCAGGCTGCATTAGGATGCGTAATAAAGGTGATGGTATGACCACCCACTCATTGGCCACACAAGTGGAGCTCTGGCTGATTTGCATAGGTTTTTTTATTTCTCCTTTCGGTCATAGTTATAATGGATGGCATGAATTTGCATTGAAATGACAAGTGCAATAAAATTGCGGGATATTATTATAGTACGATGCCATTAAATACACTAGTTTGCCATATATATATACTACCTTTTTGAAGCCTGCCATCTTTCAATATTGATGAGCTGTGTGAGAGAAATGTTGAATTGACTCAGGTTCAGCCTATATTTTGTGTTATTGTGGGAGTTAAAGGTCATATTGATAACCTTTCTATGTCGACAAGTCTCTTTTTTTATAATACATCTACGGAGTTTTTGGAAAGGTGCAGAATGAAAGCATCCATTTTCCTTGATAACATTATTATGATTGTGAATCAATTTTCAGATGTTTGTTTTGTTTATATCTTTGTTATAATTCTGACAGCAGGTTCCAGCTTCTAACAAGGTTTATCAGCCAATAGTATAACGCTGTTGGAGTCCCTGTGTCTGTGTTTCGTCAGCGATCAACAGCCTTTGTGGTTGCCAGTTTGGGGGGGAAAAAAACTTAAAAATGGCTGACTTCTACAGCATGCGCCCAGCGACTGCCTTATGCTAGCTAGTGTTGGGGAAGTGAAGTTTATCATAGATGTTAGTGTTTTGCTGTCGTTAGTGTCAGCTGGTTAATGTTAGCAATGTGCTACAATAAACTGGCAACCACTTGAGGGGACAGAAGATTTGAACAACAGACGTGTGATATGAATGCAAAGGAAGCGGTGAGATGGTATGAATGTTATCAATAACAGCTTATAATGGATTTTCCACTCTAAATATGGTACATACTGTGTATCCATGGGTATCAGCGAGGGATGGGACGATAAAAGATTTTTTATAATCTCAGATCACATTTAAAAAAATACACAAAAAAATTATCCTGTTGAATTTTCATTATCGGGATAATGGTGAATATCTTCAAACCAATCACTTAAAAAAGCTCACTGACTGAGTCCAATATTGGTTTCCTGATTTATTTTGAATTACCTAAGCCTGTCAGTGTGGCTGAAGGCATGGCTTGCACATTACACCCCCCACAAAAACAAGTTAAATCTGACATGTGTAAATACTGCAGGGAGATGAGGTTACCAACATTTATTTAGCCTTTATTTATGCAGGTAGAGTCATACCTCTTGAGTCAACCTTTTGAGTCATGATTCTTTGATTGTTTTTCACACAAATAAAGATGTGTGTCTTATCTGTAATGCAATGAAAATATTAGTTTCCTAACAACATCTGAGGTTCAAGTGATTCCAGTATGTTTTTAACGCAGTTTTGGATTTTATTTTAAAGGTTTTAAGAAAATTGGATGAATCACAATTGCGTTGAACAGGATAATCATGACATGAGGTGTTAATATTGCCCCATGCCTAGTGACAGCCAATCAATTAATGTGAAATTATGTTAAATGATTCTGCTCATCTGAGCTTTTGTTTTAAAGGATGAGTGAATCTAAGTCAAGGAGAGAACGATAGCAATCATTCTGGAGTTTGAGAATACTGAGTGGTATCTGCTGAACTGGATCAATATTAGGGATCACATTGCTTCCACTGGGCATGAAACGCAATCTGATTTGTTTTACTTTAATAACACAAATTATTGCAGCATAGGAAAGATGGTCTCTTATCAACACAGGTATCAGTTTCTACCTGGTCTCCTGTCAGCGGAAGGATTTTGACCCACGGTCATAAAACATTCTTATTTTGAGGTGTGTTTCTGAAGCTGCTGTTGTCTGAGATAAACTCGGTAACTTGTGAACACGTCGGACAAGTTATGACAGAAAAAAAGATAAGGAAATGTTACACAACTGATGTGTTATCATAGTTTGATATAACAACAGGGAATATTGTTACATGTATGTTTATAACCTCTTGACGTAAGTTGTTAATAGCTATGTAACACATAAAGGTGTAGATTATCCATTGATTTGCATAGTGAAGAGCCTGGTTTGGTTTTGGGTTACCAATCACCCCTGTCACCGCTAATGGATTGCAGTGATTGCTTTGAACACAGGGATGTGGTCAGCGCGATGATTTGTAAATGTCACTTCGGCACAAATGGCCGGACGAGGGGGAATCCTGATGTTCTCTGAAGCTGACGGTAAATCCCAGTGAGACCGTAGTGCCGTCAGACCGCGCAGGTCTCCTGCAAAGATCACTCACGCCAGACTCCATTAGCAAAAGGCTGCTCTCCACATGTCACTGCCTGAACAAAGACGCATGTATTCATCCGACACTAAAGGAGGAATGTTAGCAGCCATAAATAAGGTTTTGGTAAACACTGTCTGACACAAGAAAAGGCTTGCCGTAATTAATAAAACACAATGTCATGTGACGCTTAAACTCGAGTATTCGCTGTTGCGCTTGATTGAAGTGTTCGACTTGAAACAGATCGGTGATGAAATGGAAGTTTTAGATAATCCGAACTGATGTGTTTGTTCGGAGCGAGGATCGGGTGACAAAAGGGAGTGGTGATTCGTAAAGACAGGAGATGATTGTCAAAGCAATATTTGTGTCACCTCCTGCTCAGGAAAACCTGCTCTGTAATTTGACGTCGTCAACAACATGTGATGTCATTTCTGCAGAGTGCGCTAATGAATCCTCCAAGTAGGAGAAGAAACATTGAAATCATTTAGCGAGAGTGTCTCATCCTCTTTTTGGGGAATATCCACCCAGTATCATGTTACAGCGGTTGCGGTCATGGTTTCCCTGATGCATTATCAGTATTGGTTTTGATATCCACCTGCTGTCACAGTGACATCATGCTATCGATTCCCCAGATGACGTCCATGGAGAACTGAGTCATGTTTCCCGGAGAGGTTTGATGATAAGCCAGGGAGAAAACCCCTGTGGGCATAGTATGGGCAGGGCAGCATATAGTATCATGTTCCTCTTGGATTGTTTGATTTTTTTGTACTTTTCTTTTATTCCAAGGTTCGAGAATGCTGCTTCAAAGACTTTTCAGATCATCACGGTCCTTACCTTCCCTCGACGGGCTGCTCGCTGTGTGATTGGATCATAAAAACGCCTCCTCGAGCTCCTCGAGGAGTCACGCAGCTCTCTTTCACGTGACCTAGACCTTAATTAGTACGGTAGCAGATTGTCATTTGCATGTTCATGCCCCGGTGAGTAGATGGGAGGTGGCGTGCGCACGGGGGAAGGATGGTGGCACTTCAGGGCCAGTTTGCTTAACAGACCCCAAAGGTGCCGTCAATTCAGAAGTGTTGTTATTGTAGCTGATTATGAGAGCGGATACATTTCTTGTGCCTGGTTTCCATTAAAATGAAATGTTTTTCTGATGTGCAGGTACAGTTAAATGATTATTTGTGTGAGATTTTACAAAAAAAAACCCATCAAAGCATCAAAATGAATTTGTGTATTTTCTCCATTTTAAAGATGGAAGAAATGGTCTTTGAGTTTCAACATCACTCTGCCATTGATAGGTGTTTTGATATGCACAACAGATAAGGAAACTCTTCAAAGCATTATTAATTTTCAAAGCGTACCCTGATCCTGACAAAAGATCCTCCTCACACCTGCTGGGAATTTCTGCCTCTGGAGAACGGAGCTGTGGAGGCACCGCAAGACTCCTTTTATTCAGCAGGCAGCAGCTTTAAGGCGTTGCATGCCCGTGGCTGTTTGCTTTGTTCTTACATTGACAGAACATCTATTCTGTGGTATCAGGCTGTGATTTGTGTTAAATTATTGCACCGTGTAGTGAAATGTGTACGTGCACGTCGAATGCCGGGTCGTTGAGATTGAAAGCATAATAGCGCAGAGTATTTCTCATTACACGTGAGCTTTGAAAACTAACAGCAAAAAGCAGCAACAGTAGAGTGATTTATTGACCATGTTTCATGTTTTCACTTATGGTTCAATAAAACACTCCTTTACTGCCTGTAGTGATTATAATTAAACATGTTTTTTTTTTTTATCCATAACTTATCAGAATCCGTATCTTTTCTCTAAGTAAGAACAAGGACTTTGTTCTTGTACAGCACTTCAAGTTTCAAAATCGCCTGCGTGTGTTTTTTTCCACTGTGCTGAATCTTTTTTTGTAGATGATTATCTCTGTCATTTGTCAGGCTGGCTGTCAGTCGTACACATGCTGCTGGCCAGTTTAATATCTCTGATCATCACTCACACTGTTATTAAGCTGCTTAACAGCAACTCATGCAAATATTCACTGCAGTAATTTGCATCTACGCTGCTGACACAGATCAATGCTCCACTGTCTATTGTCTCCCATAGCAAATGGATTCTCTCACATATTCTCTCATGTAACATGTATTTTTTTATTTATTTTCTTGCACTCCATACTGACCGCTCCCCCCCTCTACTGAGTGTTTTGTTGATTGACAGCGAGAATCCCTGAAATCCTCTGCTGACATGTTATTGCTCTGGGTCAGAAACAGGCAACCAGGAGTTAGCCTTCAGACTCCCCCACATCTACTCCCTGTTTTTTTTTCTTTCTTCTTTACTGTCCACTATCCTTCTGCCTCCTTATAAAATTTCTTGCCATACTCTGAATTATTGACTAGTCCTGAGTCCCGTGAGACTGAGCTTAGTGGTGTGTTGTTGTCCATCAGCAGCAGCACAGGGCTTTTTTTTGTTGAATCCCCAAACTGAAAAAGAAAACATGGTCAGATTTACCACATTCAGAGTCTCAGGTAAGAGTAAGGATACCGTTTCACTTCCAAGCCATCTAATAACAGCTACATTCTGTACTGACAGGAGGATATAGTGTATGAATAAATACATATTGATTAAAGTGCTTTAGATTGCTACATACAAAGTGCCATTAAATGTTATTAGATGCTTTACTTTATATATACACATTACTGTACCCTCAAATTTTCACCTTTTTAGCTCAAACTGTAATCATAATAATCCAGCTGTAACTAATAACATTAACGATGGCTACAGTCCAATCAGGCACTTCAGTAGCTGCTCTGGTGCAGGGCTGTCACGATATCAGACTTTCACAACACGATCACCTAATTGCAAAACAAATTCACAATAACGATATTGTTGCAATACCTTACAATTAAAAAAGTACCATCAAATCTCTCTTTAACTTTTATTACTGTGTTGTTTTGTTTCTTAGGCATTTAAAATACCCTGTGTAGGGAGTTGGAGAGCGCGTGTGTAACCATACTGTAAAAAAGAAATATTAAGAACAAGAAACAATTAATATCAACTACTCAATTAGTTAAAAGGTAGATCAACTCGTAAACAAAAGATGCACAGGGCTGAACATTATCAATGTTTGTATAAACACGATATCAGTCTTTCTTGGAAAAGGTCTAGATTAGGTAATTTTCTTTTATCTTATTCTTGTAATTTATTGATTGTCTTGTTAGTGTGTCAACATTTGCGAGTTCTCAAGGTCAATCCGTTGCAGGAAATAGATTTGTACGATTATCAGTGTGTTCAGCCGATAAGATGCTAAGAATTACGGCACACTATCTGCCTAACATGACACACACTAGTATAAAAAAAAGAAACAAACACATAAGGGACAAATCTGTCAATATTCAGTGTTTTTCTTATTGTCAACAAATGCCATTCATCTCTCATATATTGCATCTTCCCATTAATTGCCCCAAAGCAAAGTCCCTACTGAGGACAAATGAGCTTCTCAAAATGAGCTCTTAAATATATTGATCAATTGGGAAAAAAAAAAAAAAAAAGATCAGTCCTTTCTTAAACAAAGTGGGCGCCGTAGTTTTCATCTGTTGTGACTGCTATTTTCAGTTTCACTCATTTTATCACATCCAGCTACCTTTTGAATAGACTCCAACTACAGTATTGTTACCACGCAGTCTTGCTGAATCATGGAGGTTTCGCCTGAATAGTTTGATAACTTTTAAAAGCTGTTGCAGACCCTGTGACAGGTCGATTTTCATCATAACCGCTTAAATGCGGAAACCTGAGCATGCGCCTGGAGACCGCAGGTTGCGCGAGGAATGTCTATTGATGTGGCGCTGGCGAAGACCTTGCTGCTGAAGATGAATGCTGCTTCATTGTGCTTCATTGTCCTCAACTAATTATTCCAGTGACAAGTGTGACATCAGCCCCCCTTCCCGGCTCTGAACAGAGGTTTGAACAGTGTTGAGAGGCTCAAGGTTGCCTTCTGATGTGACTTTAGATTGGCTCGAAACCCCGCTATGAAAAGCTTCTGCTGCACGTACGGTGGCGTGTGTTGTGAAATTACCTGTTGCTTAGGAACCAATGTGACTCGATGCATGAGAGCTGGACTTGCCAAGGTCTTTGAACACAAGAATTCTTCTATACTTTAGTGTTAAGTCAAATGTAAATGACTGATATTTTTCTGTATACTGTAAATAATACTACGTGGCTCAAATTTAAAAGCAAACTACCTGTTTTGTCCTCCTCCCCTCCTGCCGAGGAGTTCTTTCTTTCTACTCTTCTGAAAAGTTTTTGAAATCGACTCTCACAACATGATGAATCCCATATTTTGCTAATATTAACATGGTTGTGAATGATGATACCATAATCAACATATATTATGTTACTCATTCACTCCTTAGCATACTGTTCCTCTATAAGCATATTCCACAGGAGGAGGTGTGAATACATCTTTTTCAGGTTACTGACAGATGCAGAGGCGTTGGGAAACAACGCCCACATGCTCGGCCCCTGCGCAGAGGTTGTCATTGTCACTACGCTGATTAAATTGCCACATGAGAGATGTGGTTAACAGCTATTTGAAACAGTGTGAGCATCGGATCTGAAGTGCTACACAAAGTGCATGAATGAATATTACAAAATCTAAATAATGAACATCTGTCTGACAACAAAGAACATTATGTTGTTCCTCTTACAGTACACCAGAATTCTATTTGTTTTTAAAAGCTTCAGCTTGAGTGTCTAAAATGTTAAAAATGTATGAATATTCTCATAGAATTATTAATGAATGTTAAGGTTGACCCCCTTTTTTACCTTTTCCTTTTGGTATTTCTTTTGGAAAATGCCCTAAAATGTGGCTTTTTTCTCAAGAGACTTGGCAATTTTTGAGTAGACCTGCACTAAAAAAATCTCTATTTTTAATTTTCTTATGTTGCTTTTAAAAAGAAGAGTCAATTATTATTATTACAAATCCTGCCATTATTGATCGTCACACCTCCATGAGAATATGGAAAAAATATCTTATTCATATCAAAATAGCCCACTGCAATGTTTGGCTTTTAACATGATGTATGTTGAGTGTAAAACGTAACTTTAGTAAAATGCCAATCTGTTACAAACGGGGTCTTAAACATGTTGTTAGACAAATAGCTAGAAAATAATGCCACACTTTGCTACATTGTGAGAGAGTCAGGTGGGGGCGATTTTTATAGTGAATGGCTTTTAAAAGCAGCTAATCAATGCCTTCTCATTGCACACAGCCAAGAAAAATCGGTCCTTGATTAGTGAATACCAGAGAAGGAGTGTAAAGCCATGGACACCGTCCCACCCTCTCTCCCTGATTTGCACTCCCACTGTGAGGAAAAGCGCCGGTCGAATGAAGGCGTCAGACGCAGTCGCCATCAGTGGGGGCAGCATCAGAGGAACAGCAGCACTTCAAATGGAATCTGAGGTTTTCAAGGCATACAGTCATAAATTTTTCATCTGCAGACGGCTTTGAGGCAAGAGAGAGGGGGCAGGCCAGCCAGGCTCCAATTGAAGGCTTCTAACAACAAGCCAGGGCTTTCAGAGACAAAAGGTAGACGGGGGAAGGGCACTCAAAATGTGAAACAACAACAATCTTTTGTTTACAATAGATGAACAAAGAGGCTGTAAATAAAGTCAACACTTTGCTGCCTGCAGCTGAAAAAATCTGCCGGTGGCAAATATCACGACAGCAATCAAAACATAATGGCAGAGCAACGACTGTGAATACTGTAATAATGGCTGCCACAACAACAATCATGAATAGATTCATCAATTGAAAGTTGCAGTTTGTTTTGCAGTCCTCTCTTCAATTGTGTTTATAGAGCAATGAGCAGCGTTTGCTATGAGGGACTACATTAGACTTTTATTATTAATGTTAATGATGTACACACTTTATTATCTACACCTGTATAATCTAATTAAAAAAAATGGAGCAGAGTATTAGAAACCCCTCTCAGTATAATGGAGTCCAGTACAATGAGAAAAACTGATTGATGTGTAGAGCTGAACCTAAGTATCTTTTGACCTTCACACAGAAATTCATTGATTTTCATTGTGGCGCTGAGCTTTTATTTTGAAAGCACCCTTCATGTAAACAGTTCTTAAATATGCCATATGTAAGAGCTGGCAACCTATCGAATTCATACTCCAAATAAATAGGGGGCAGCATATCACCAGATTAAGTGCTAACTGCTGCTAACGGTCACTGCAACTAGCTAGTTAGCTCAGTTAGCTGTGCAGCTAGCGATCTGGACTGGTATTGCGAGAAAAGGATGGGCTGTGGCTAGCTGGTTAGCATGCTAACTTCAGTAGACATCTCTGCATCATGCATGTGTTAAACTAAAATTCTTACATATTGCACCTTTAAAGCCTACAGTATAACAATTTGAACATCCTTTATTCAAATATACAAAGATGAACTGAGAATGAACCACAACCAAAAGTGTATTTTTAGAACAGTCCCTGGTAGCCAGTGTCTCATTAGTATTCTGTAAATATTGAATGGGCACTTTCAAGACCCCACTGTTCAAAGATGGCACACTATCCCTTTTAAAAATTCAGAAATAAGAAAATATTGCCCCTCTCTGCACAACTTAACTTCATCAAAACCATCCTGGGCCTTTGTGTCGTACGTTCCAGGCGACTCTTTATCTGTGAGGTGAATCAGAAATATGAACCAGCGCTGTGGTAAATGCATCCTGGCCATAAAACGCCGTCCCTCATCCCATAAGCAGACAGTGGAGCTATGCCTGCAAATTTAATGACTGACTTTCCCGGCACTGCTGAATCCTCTGGGTGCAGTGTCTGCCCGGATGCTAACGCAGCCTGACATCTCCATCCTTGTTTAAACAGCCCATGTTGTCTTGAATGGGCTACTGCGACAGCAAATTAAAGGCAACCCTAATACAAAGATCCATCCGAGCACCACTGCTCTACTTTCTCAGTGCACTCAGATCCCAGCCAGGTCGGACGCAGTTTTGTGGAAGATGACAGCACTGCTCCTTTTAACACAACATACAAGATTGATTTTAACTCATTAAATTGTGTTTTCATGTATGCAGCGTTTTTGAATTCAACATGTCAAGTGCAATTCAGTACAGTTTGATGCTTCATACAAAATGTATTCTCATACATATCAGATACACTGTGTCATCCTCTCAGTGGGGAGTGGTGACACAGGCTCGGTGGAAATTCTGGGAAACGTACACATCATCGCATGCATTCCCCTAAAAGGTTAATTACATCAGAAGTAGGTGTAAATTGAAAATGTTTTATTGCTCTGTTCCTAAGTAAAATAATTTTACTGTTGATAGAATGTCGTCATTCATTTATTCTGTTTTCTCTTTACTTGCTTGCTTTACTTTCATTGGCTGCGTTTACATAATACATAATATTTCCTCAATATGACCGAAATCACTCTGATTAGAGATTCCAACTGTTCACATGGATGCTAAAGAACTAATCCGTTAACGGTGTGCGTGAACACGCTGCAAGCATTTCATCAGAATATAACTTTTTTGATAAGCACAAAGCGGTTTTGCCCGCATCTGATCTGCCTGAAAAATAACAGAAGAGGCAGTTTTTTTTTCGTATTGAGAATATTCAGTTTATTCATTCATCTGTGTCGTCTGTCAATACACTTTTCACGTTCATGTCAATTGAGCTCACTTCAGCTGATGTTGTGACGTTAACGTTAGCTTTGAAGATTGAACTTACCAGTACTGCAGCTGTCCTCTCGAGTAGGAACAGGAGCCTCAGATCCTCAAACCTCCACATCCACATTGTAGCAAGTCATGTTCACCAACAGTCGCTCTCCCATTAGATCATCCTTAAGTCTGTCTGGGTCTGATCTTTTCAAACACTTCTTTGAACAACTTGTTGTTTCGAGCATTTCAAC
The DNA here is from genome assembly GCA_900302685.1 of Spondyliosoma cantharus. Classification (NCBI taxonomy): domain Eukaryota; kingdom Metazoa; phylum Chordata; class Actinopteri; order Spariformes; family Sparidae; genus Spondyliosoma; species Spondyliosoma cantharus. The sequence continues at coordinate 17,309 of OMLP01005053.1, read as the reverse complement.
CATCAAAGCGATCTACAATCTTTAAGTCCCTTAAGACTTGTATCACCCACGGACCAGTTTTGTTTTGCTCCCGCCATGTTTTTGTGTGTCCGGAAGCAACGTCACCTATGATGTGTGGCGAGCATGTGCAGAAAGAATATATATTAATTTCAACCGGACAGAAACAATTGGCATAAGTGTTTACATGTTTAATACTTAAATATTGATTGGAAAGCTTGACATCATCCCTCTCGATCTGATTAAAAATGTTATCAGATCAGACCATTGTGACATTTGGCACTTTTTCATGCAGATGATGCATTCTGATGTGGGACATTTTAAATTTGTTTACACCATATTCTCAAATTTTAGTTTTACCTCTTTTGGTCTTTTCATTCAGTGATGAATGTTTCCATCTCTACTCCAACAGCTGTTATTTATAACTACTGGAATAAACTTACAACCGACAGTTAATTGTCAGTCTTATCATGTCTCTCTGGAGATACTTCATTTTATTAATTCTAGCTTTCTCACAGCTGACCGATGCAGATGACTCGAGGCGTTTTTGGTTTCATTCAATATGTATAATAGCTTCACATTTTTAAAAATGTATTGTTCCCCTTAAATGGAAGCACAACAGGAAAAGATCTACTAATGGCCACTGTGGCTGTTTTTCATCAGACTGACTTGAAAAATCGTGAACCTTTCCTTCTCTCACAGGATAAGATTGCCTAATAAATGTGAGGTGTTACGTCCCTTCGCAATCTTTGATCTGCATAAGAAAAAATGCTCATGTGCTTATTATTTTCTAATTCTGGGTCAAAGTCCATTAATCCCGGCCTGCCAGCCACCTGAAAGGATTGTGAGTTTGGTGAGCGATGGTAGGAATATGTATGTGTTCTGTGGTGAGTCCACCTCCAGTAGTGGTATCTGGATGAAGCTATGCATTTGTTCCTGGGATTAAGGTGCAGCGTGGTGTCACAAGGGCAGTCAGGCCTTCGAGCTGTATGACTGGAAGCAGGTGGCACGTTTCTTACATCCTCGCTAAGAGGGATTAGGCCTCTGAAGGGAGAGGGAGCATATTTGATTAGGCCGTTCAAAGGTTTTGGAGGATGGAGGGCTGTTCATGTGATTAGCCAGGCATTTTGAGCTGTGGAAGTGAGTTTTATAAGATCTTGCGAAAGACACCAGTGTTATTTTAGTGGAAAGGGCTGCATGGTTCTCTGCCTCCTCAGGAATGTGATAAAGCTGGTCAGACTCTGCCGCTCGAGTGCACACAGTATTAAAACATTAAACATTCTGAAGAGTCGTTTGTTTATTTAATTTACTTAAAGGTGTAATTTGTAAGAAAGGGCCAAGATATGAAGGTAGCTCCAAAACTACAGGGGGAAGCTTAACCGCTAACTGCTGCTCATGATACACTCTGCTGTGGCTTTCTTTGACTGGAGTGATTAGCTGCCATTAGCAAGTAGCTCAGCTAGCAGTGGAGCTACGTGACCCTATTAGCTGACGGAGTTTGCCCTGACTGTTAGCTTGGATCACAGGAAGAGGCTAGCTGGTTAGCATGCTAACTTTACTAGACATCTCTCCAACATATTACATAGACGTCTTTGACACGTCAACACTGCTGTTTCTTCACGTTCTGTTGATAATGTTCATTTTATTTATATATTTTTTTTATATATAGTATTCATTCTCCATCAAATTGGGGGCAGCATATCACCAGAGTAACCGATAACTGCTGCTAATGCTAGCTGTCATTACCTAGTTAGTTCAGCGAGCCATGTAGCGAGGGGTCCTATTAGCGGACTCAAATATTCCTGCACTGTCGACTCACACCACTAGCACAGGGGACTTAGACCGCTGGAGCTAGATGGTTAGCATGCTAACTTCAGTAGATTTCTCTGTAACACAAAAGATAGACATCTTTGACATAACATCAAAACTTTCAAAACTATCAAAATTTCTTCACATTCTGTTTGTATTTTTCCTTATTCTCCCTTAAATTACAATTGTGACTAGATCTTACATGTTGCTCCTTTAACAGAATAGTGAGTCGCATATCTTTTGTACAAACCGGGGAATTGACTTATATAGTGATATTTTAGACTTCCACTGTTTTCCAAGGTCTTTTTCTGTACAGAATACAATCTGGTTATATATTAAATGAGATATAATGCCTGCTAACCTAGAAAGCACTATGGCAACATGAATCCCTGTTGTGTAACACACAGTTTATGGAAAAAAACGGTCCTCAGAAAAAGAACCTGACTGGCTTTGTTCGAACAAAGAAATTCATGTCGGTGTTATCTCCTCAGTATTGCATATGTTTGCATCTCTGCATTTGCAGGCAGTGTGGAGTGGATGAGTCCTGTGGGCGGAGGAGTCAGGAGGTGAGCTGTTGCACCCACCAGCCCACACACAAGGAGGCCTACAGGGAGGGTGAGCAGCCAAAGAGTACAAAACCGCCAAATGGGATGGAGTTATTGGGTGATGCTGAGTGGTCTCTGCTTTCAGATTGTACATTAGAGTATAAAGAAGCTAAGAACACAGAACGTGATCTGTCTAGGTCAAGTTTTATGAACTTGTTGGAGCTTATTTCGTTAAGTTGCTTTTTGACAAATCCCTTTTGATTATAAATTGGTATTAGATTAGTATAAATTTGCCTTTTCATTCTCTAACTTATTGTGGCATGCAGGAGTGTTTTTTTTTTTTTTTTACTATTTATAGTAAAAGGTTGATAAAAGTCTTAGAAATGCAGAGCTCTGGAGCTGTTAGTTGTTCATGCTGTACTCTGATAGGAGTTGCCAGCACAGAATACGGCAGAATTATAACTGATATGTGATTTTCGCTGAGATCATGGCTGCTGTGCAGGCATTCTGCTTTAAGATTATGAAACCGTTTGTTGAGCTCTGGCCAGCTAATGCACACTATGCAAGCTCATGCTCATGAGTTATTTCTCATTTTCATCCACACTATCTGACTCAAAGAGAAACGCAGAGTTTTGCTCCTCTGTAAAGATGCAAATTTGTCTTGAGATAATTCTCAGTTTTCATGTCATGTGGGTTTCTTCTTACAATCATCAAAACAGCTGTGCTGACTGAACTTCCAACATCCAGAGAAGGAAAATACATGGATCTCTGAGGAAAGGCTGGAGGATGAAAATTCGGAGGTTAAACATTGGGCTTATGCTTCTGAGAAAGCGTTGCACTTGACTGCCCCCTCTCTGGATGTTAACACACCATATTTCCCTCCATGGTATTATGGGAAATATTGGCAGCACAATGTGTGTCTGTGTAAAATAGCTTTGGCCTGATCCGCTCCCCGGTCCAGGAAAAGACTTCAATGTTGATGATAATTGTCGAGCATGGGTCTGCTCATTCGTGGAGCATGGGTCTGCTCATTCGTGGAGCATGGTGTCTGCCTGTTAAGTGACAGAGTAATTACACACAACGCTAAATGGTGCTCTCAATGAGTGCAGGGAGTGATGGCGGCGGATGTGGAGGGAATACTGATCGTCCAACAGTCCAGTGTTTTCTGAAGCCTCCTCCCTTTGTTCAAGTCCCTGCTTTATTTGCCTACGGCTGCCTCCTCCCCTTTGCGGCGAAGCGAGCTCATTGGAAGACAGCGAAGTCATGGGTTGACGCTCAGGTCTGCAGCGTGAAGGATTATAACTGTTGCTAAGGTATTTTGAATGGTTAGTTGACCATTAGACTGGTTCATTTGCTGTCCATTTTCACCTGCTGAATGCTAGGCGATGGCATGGAATGTGTTGAAAGTGTGAAATCTCAGGATTACTCAGTTTCTCATCAGTGGGCCAGACAGTCTACACCATCATTTACTGTCTGGGGTTGTTGATGGCTTCAGGCAACATTTGTTGTTGAGATTTGACCTGCATCGTGTTGGATTTCCTTATATCGAACGTCTTTTAAATTTGCTGCCAAGAGTCTTTGGCAAGGACTCCTGCCGTCTACAGATAGGCCTCTTAAATAGAAGAGGAAAAAAAGCTCAGGTTCACCCTCAGTTCAGAGCTCATGTAGAGGGAAAGCTATTTCAGTGCTGCAGACTGAGCACATCATTGAATGCAGGAGTCAGAGGAGCTGTGTGCTGATTCTGCCTTAATAACTGTTATTCTGGGAATTAAAAGGATTTTTTATTTTTATATTTCTCAATTTCTTCTGCGTCTCTTTTTTATTTCTTTACTAGCATTTAGGACATATTGAACATCTTACTGCAGATTAATTGGTGTTGTATCCATGTTTTCTATTCTATTTTTATTCCACCAAGAGAGCCTCGTTTAGCTTATAAATCATTTTCATGTGTGGGAGAGAAGTTTTTGTCTACATGGGCACAAGACAGGTAAAACAAAATTTGCAATTTCACAGTAGTTTTGTGTACATGGACATGAATTGTCAATTTTTTCATGACAGTACAACTTCGATGTTGTAACTTGTCCAATACAGGGGCAGCATTACTGCTATCTGCCTCTTTCTTTACTCTTTGCTGTAGCTATATTTGGCTGTACTAGCTGCTGTTAGCTCAGTCAGCCGTGCAAGCTAAGTGGCCCTATTAGCTGACTGGAGTCGTCTCGGGTCGCAACCTCGTGTAGCTGACTGGAAACAGCCTTCGAGATCATCAGATGTCAGCATCTGGATACAGAGGTGATTTACAGCGGCCAGGACTTTGACTCCGGGGACAGAAGACACGGCTGGTGGGGACATGAGAGGTGAGAGAGTTGCTCATCAGCTGCAGGCGAAAAACAATGTAGAGCCAAAATATTTTATTTTTTATTATGATGAGTTAACAAGACAATTAAGCTTGTCTTAGTGACATAAAAGAGACAACTCGAATTCAAAGGGCGTATGGTGTATTTTCAGTTAACGAGGATAATAGGTGAAAGAATTTCTTGACATTTTGTGAGTTTATTTTGTTTCGGTATTATACTTAAAGCTGATCTCACTACTTGCTTGCATGCTCCCACCTGAAACTACGGCAGCTATCAGACTAATACTTCTTGCTCTACAAACTGGTATTACGATCCTATTGAGAACGTAATTGTTTTTTTGAAGGGTTTTCGCCATAAGTATTTATAATTTGGCCATTTCAGACTAATGTATTCATTCCTGCACAACATTTCTTTGAGCTAATGATATATGGCATTTATGAACGGCGCTAGAGTCGCAGGGAGCTGGTAGAGTTGGATAGCGGGAGTATAAGAGGCAGGATTGTGACATTAGAAGAAAGATGTGTGTAGATGGAAGGATATTTTCCATTTGACTGTCATGCTGAAGGTCATGAAAATCAAAGGAAGAATTCTGCACATGTACATAAATCATGTCAGTTAAATGTTGTGACTATTACACAAAGTGTTTTGATACAAGCCTGAAATATGGCATGAATTAGAATTAACCATTGAAAAATAAAAATGTTCTGTCTATTAATCTGCAGTGAGTGTTCTTGTTGTAGCGTCACCTTCGTCCTGCTTTAACACCCCTGCAGCCTTTTCTCTGTTACAACTTGGAGTCAGTCCAGGTGAGCTCACACATCCAAACAAAGACACACACTCCAAAGTGTCTCTGTCTGGATAACAAAACTGGTGCAGAGAAATATGTTGAGTTCATATTACTGCACTGGACTGAAGGTGACATTGTGTTTTTGCCTGCCTTTCACCACCTCCACCTGTCATCTGATTGGTAGGACACCGTGTTACCTCCTCTCCTTCAGCTGAACTAAAACAAGTGCTGTGAAACGCTGTCAGCACTTGTCTCCTGCTACCTCTCTGCCCTACTACCCTCCTCCTGATACTCTAGTTTAAATTTAGGTTCACCTCAGACCACACACCATCATTATGTCTGCTTATAAAAGGGGAGATGAGAGCCGCTGGCCCTGTCTGTGATTCTGGAAGAGCTCATCATCCGAGCTGTGTGGAGCAGCATGAGGCTGAGCTGCCTGGGACTGTTGGTATTGAGCAGGGAGGAGCGCCCCTGGCACAATCCATCAAAAAGAAGCTGTTTGCACTGTGGGAATAGACATGAATAATCCATGCTTTCTTTACCCTTTCCCTGTGTTACTATGCGTATCCCATTACAATCTCTGTTGCCTTTTTTTCAAATATCCATCTGCTGTATTTGTGTTAAACATTTTTTTTAGATTCAATAATGATTTTAGGATATCTAGGACTTATTTTTGCCCTTTAAAGCATATTACTGAAAGAAACAAAGTGGATATGTTGCATAGAATGTCTGATATATTAGTTAATTCTTTATTTATGTTCTGAGATCAAGATGTCAGTGAGATCTGGTTAAAAAAAAGGATTTTATGATGTATAGGATGTCCAAAACCAGAGCGATTGCCTACCTGTATGAGACTAGAAATTTCCATCAAAAATAGCATCAGAAAACCCCCCATTTTAAAACTGAAACTGCTTATATATATATAAATATGAAATATAAAAATATTTTGTCTAACATATTTACTTGATTCAGGATAGCAAATATGGTTCTACAGGAGGTTAAATCAAATTATTACTCTCACTGTGCTATTACCGAAAGAAAAGTAAGTCACGGTGAACAATCACCGAGGGTGAAGGACTGCAATAATGTTTATTATGAGTAGAATACCCCTGAGGTTAGACTTTATGACTGTTTTGTGTAGAAAGGACTCATTTTACTACCTTTTGATAATTTATTCCAGAAAAACATTTTCATTATGATTCACAAACTGCCCTGGTGATAATTTGTAATACCACAAAACACCAACCTGTATTTAATAGTAGGTAATTTCATGTGTTATAACAACTCCATATACTATTTTTGCTGCACCTCGTCGCCACCTCGTCAGGCTGCAACTAATTATTAATTTCATTTTCAACAAATCTGTCGATTATTTTCTCAGTTAAAAGTGACCTATGTAGTTTGGGGGCAGACATTTTAATATGTAGAGAAAGACCTTTCATTTTTTTTAAAATGCTGAAACAAATTTCAAAAACTATTTTCGTGTTCATGACTGAATAAACAAACTGACCTTAAAGGACAACACAATTTCATACTCTTTCACTTTGTTTATATTTGGCGGACCCTGCCACCTGTCTAGCTATTGATTAACCATTGCAACGCTAATCACTAGATGTCGTCATGCAATCTGGACATATAGACAATACAATACTGTTCTTTAATACCATACATTATAATAAAGATAAACAGCATGAAATAAAGGAACATAAATCATCTAGTATGCAGCTTTTCACACAGGCATGGCCTCCTCTGCGCTTGCTCCAAACGGTAGTAGGTGAGAATGCTAATTATAGATTACTAAATAAATGTAAGTATCATTGTAGGCAACAACATCAACACCCCATTATGGTTTTTGAGACTAAACTGCAGCATCAGTTCCAGCAATGAGATGAAGGACTATAGCGGACTGATTTCAGGTTAAATCAGCTTGAAGCCGGCTGAATATGAAAAAAAAGACTTTATGGATGAATCGGGCTTTGGGGGCTTTCCAGTTTGCAGTTTTTTTTATGATGGTCATAAACATTGATTTGTGCCGCGTTGATAATGGAGGACCCTCCTGAGAGCTCTGAGACGTAATCACTGTTTGTGAAGTCCATGTGGTTCTCGTTTTATTTTTTTCCGACAGATGCAGGCCTTACAAACCATCAACACTATTTCTTGCCAGGTGAATTATGCAGTGAAGGCTGCTGCTGAGGAGGTTTCATACTACAGTATTGGATTATAGCTAAATGGACTACTGCCCCACAGTGGCAGTAATTTTGCTGTGCCACATTGTGCCCGTTTCCTTCCACTCTATTTCAGCTGAGGTCTCAGGATGGATTTTCCTCAGCAGCCTCTCCTTTCCCTCACTGGGTTTGAGGTGAGCACACTTTTCTCCATCCGCCATGAGCTAGTTTATATATTTATTGTCATGCCCGCATACCCTCGATTTGGCTGATAAATGGATTCATTCCTCTGGAGGTGATAGATATCCAGTGAGACGTGAGGAATGGTTTATGGGCTCTGGATTCAAGCAATTATAAAGTCGACAAATCATTTTGCTGTAATTAGATCTTAGAATATCTGATAAGATACCCAATCTCAATTTTCACGGCTCCGCGCCAGCGAGATGAAAAAGATGCTAACTTAATCAAGGAAAGTGAGAATTTGATATTAACTGAATCCATCCATTGATCTTCTGCCCACCAGGTGGTATTGAATAGCATGAGTTTAAATGCCGGCATGTGAGGCTGCATAACTTAAACTGACCAATTGAGATGTGCCATGTTTGCAGATTGGACAGTATGAGGGATTTGTGGTGTGCATGCTCTCAATTTCCCCCTCTTTCCTCTCCTGCTCAATAAATCAGTCTTGCTTTTAGGCGCTCCTACAGGCCATGGAAAAAGCCCAATGAAGAACCAGCTACAGTCGGTCTTCTGCCCACTGAGGCTGATATTGTCCCCAAGTAAGCAGGTCAGTCAGAAGAAACCTCAGCCCCCCACGGCTTTCATTCTGCCTCCATGAGCAGTATAATCAATATGCTCTGCCTGTATTGTGCAGCTGGTGGGCGAGGCCCGGTGCTTCTTACAGAGAGGGCAAATGCACACCAGCATGGGCACATCCTGTAACGCACTAATGCACCTCACGGCTCAGACATCAATTAAGGGCGACAATGGACAACTGTCCTGTGCATTGCAGGCTAAAGAGACTGAATGTGTGAAGCGAATGTGGGCGTGTTGATGTGGTGAAATGGGGCGGCCATTACTGATTAGACCTCTGTTGACGTGACAGTTTGTCACAGAGGTCACATGTTTTCATGGGTGTAGTTTGACATTTTGGAAAATACTACTTTTTTTTTTGTTACTAAGAGATTAGGCTTGATAGCTTACATAGATATTAACATACACATTTTAGCATACATGTCTTTGCTAATTTTGAAGCTACATCCAGCAGCGATCAGCTTAGCATGCAGAACAGAAAAACATGTGCCAAACCTTTTCTTGGCCAGGAGCAGTGACTCACTGGAGGTTTTCTTCCTGGCAATCTCACGATGACAATAAAACTCCAGGCAGTCACTGCTCCTGGCTAAGAAGTAGCCCGGCCAGTAACACCACGTAATTCATAACTGTTACGATAAATACACTTTTTAAAGATATGACATATTATTCAATCGGCAGATTTTGATATTTTGATACAGAGCCAGGCTAGCTGTTTTCAGTCTTTAAGCTTCATATAAAATGCACACACATGATAATGGAATTAATCTTCCTGTCTAACTCGACAAGAAAGAAAAGCATTTAAATCTCTATTTCCTCCTCACAAAATAATCTCAAACAAAAACCCAATATTTTTTTTTTTAATTGACTACCTTAATATGTTTTTGGTTAGTATTTCACATGAATACATTGGTTTTGTATCACTTTCCTTATGTAAAATAATAACAGTTAATAAAGTGTGAGTGTGGAGTCCTGCATAGTGCCTTTGGCGTCACAATATCATTTTCAGACTGGGTTATGTGTGTGAGTCTGGCCTTTCTGCACACAGTTGGAGCTTTCCCGTCTCTGTCTCTCTACTGCACCTAACCGGTCTTCTAATAATAGTCAAGCTGTTGCCAAGGTGCAAACGGTGCAACTCAATGTTTTATGTATTTTGTTTGCTCAAATGGATTTCCTAGTTGAGTGTCAGAACCTTAATCTGTAGCAGGGACGGCGGACGACACCCACATCATGTTTTCATTTATGCCTCTTGTGAGTGGGGGGTAGCCATCACAGATTCGTATTATTCCGGAAATCGGGGAGCAATTCTCTATTTCTGCGGAAGCCATGTTTCCATCACTCATTTTAACGTAAATGACATGTTTGTTTGAACATATAGTGACATCTTAATGTTTCTTTTTATATATATACACTGTTCATATTATTTTGGATAGTATAATTATAAAAAAAGGAAAACACTATTATGTTTTTTATGTGTCATTTGTTTTTTAAGCTTGATGTTTTCCATCCATCAAGCAGCAGGACTGGCTGTGATCACAATACATTTTCCACCCTCTTGCTCCCCCCTTCCACACCTCACTGCACAGGACTGACTTCAGGTATGCTTGTCCTGCTCTTTTTGGCCCATTTTTAATTGGGTTTCCCCCTGAAGTACATCCAGAAAGACGACGGGATGATGTATCAAAAAGCCTCCAGATCAAATCAAGAGCTCGGTGTTCCTCTTGATGGCGATGGCTGTAACTGAGCGAGGATGGGAAGTGCATGGCTCCCGTCCCAGAGTCATGGCAGGGAGCTGGAGTCTGGAGAACCAGTATGTCTTCCTCTCCTCTCTCAGAGAGCCCTGTTTGTCACTCGCTATCACCGTCTGTCACGCCACAGAGCGCCGTGGCCACACTCTCTCCCTCTCATGTGTCTTTCCATCCTGGCCATGATGGCATAGCCCTCCCTCACACACTCAGCACCTCAAAAGGGAAACATGTCATCCTTCTCTCCTCACACGGAGCTAAAAAGGCCCCACTCCACCCGAGGGACCTCCACTCTTCCTCTGCCGATCGATCTGCTGAACCCTCGCATTCAGTCATCTACCTATCTATCTGTCTTCCTGTCTTAGCGTCTTGCCATTTGTCTCGAGTCTTTACTGCTTGTCTGTACGCTCATTGAGGATATCCCCGGTAGCTCTTATTTGTAATCAATATGTTGTGTACTTCTCTGTTTAGAATATGAATAATGAATATTAGTGGTGTTTACGATGGATCCAAATAGCTGCACATCCTGCACTCGGCATGTACTCATTACATACAGCGAGTGGAATCCCTCCTGCTGAGGTTTGAATCTCTCTCTCTGTAATGCATGTTGCATGTTTGCATTTTGCTTTCCCTTGCAGTTCTCTTCCATCTCTTCCGTAGATTGCTTTTTTTTCCATCCGCATTCAACCCCCATGCAAGGAGTATTGATCGTTCCAGTGCACTAATTATCCTGCTTGGCCTTGGATGTCTCTGTGAACCGCAGTCAGCCTTTTGATCGACATGTCTAGATATTTTGTTGTCAACGTAAAAAAAAAAAAAGGAAAGGAAAGAAGCTGTTTTGAGAATGTCGGGTTTTTGACTCCTGATCTTTGTAAAATGAGTGCGACACCCTCTTAAATGACCAATCTGTCTATCTGCAGTCCCTTCCTGTGCCATAGAATGAGCTCTTAACTTGGCTGATCAGCTCCTTTGTGTGGGTGTGTATATATGAGGGCAGTATTTACATATGCATCCATGCATATGTGATAACTCTGTATGTGTGTGTGTGTGTATGTGTATGTGTGTTTGTGTGCACGCGCATGTGGGCAAAAGTACAGGTCGGTACATCCTGCTCTGCCACCATCTGTGCTCAGGCAGGCGACAGGCCACTTCATACACACTTACCCTCTCCATACAGCCACATAGCTCCATCTCTGTGTGTGTTTTTGTTTGTTTGTTTTTTTGCGTCTTTAAAATATGAGAATGTCTTTAGCACTAAATAACAAATATGTACGATAAGACTGTAATCACGTTTGCGAAGGGAAAGCCTGTCTCATGCCGACGTGCATTTAATTACATTGTGCTATCAAAGCATTTGAAATTTGAACTACAATTACTGTTGGCAGTTCACCTCTGCTTTCATCAGAGCTTGTGCTCAGCTTCTGTCTGCTGTCAGAACGACTGTGTGCTCAGCCTTTTTTCATCAGGAAGCTGCTTCCTGGTGCTCCAGAGGGTGAAAAAACAATGAAATGAAAAACAATAAAGAATTGCAGTCATAATAATTTTAGCTACATTCATCCTGTTCTGTCTTCTTACACTATAACCTTTTTCATTTATATATGCTCTAATTTAACACAGTCATATTGAACTGATATTACACATGTTGTACTCTATGATTTAAACTGTCAGTTTAGCTTTTTACAAAATCTAGTGGCTTTAGAATAATTAATCTACAAGGAAAATGTAGGGTGACTGGTGATCCACCATTTCTATCTGCTGTCACGTCTCAATTATAGGCTGAATAGTTGTGCAACACTACCGTCATGAATACAAATCCCAGGTCTGTAACAATCATGCATTGTATGATGGCAGGCATAACTCTGCCAAGGCCCAACAGGTCCCCTTTAATTCAATCAAGCCCAATCCAATATTAAATGCAACATATGTAAATCTGCTAGATCTGGATTGTTGTCAAATTGTACTCACTCATAGATAGCAGCCACCTAAATATGCCTTTTTTTTTCTCTCCCGAGAATTTTACAAAAAATATAGAAAATCACTCTGTCTTGTAATGTTGAAAGGTCAAGATTCCTGAATCCGTCTCTTTATCAGCACCAGAAGTTAATGGGGTCCATTCTGGGCTAAGACCCATCCTCCATCCAAGTTTCATGGAAATCCGTTCAGGGAGTTTTTGTGTAATCCTGCTGACAAACCAACAAACAGACATGGGCAAAAGCACAACTTCCTTAGAGAAGGTAATAAAACTGTTACATATATGGTCAGATGGAACATTTTATCTGTTGTCATGTCTTTTTGTAAATTAACAATGTATTAAATATTTTATTATTATTATTTTATAATT
>OMLP01005051.1:4449-14496 GCA_900302685.1 Spondyliosoma cantharus | reverse complement strand
CAGGGAGGATAATGCAGAAGCTCCCGTGGTGTCGCTTTGTGACAGTAACGTTACACATGCCCCACAATCAGTCAGTCTCTGGATGACAAAATGCTAACGGGCTAACATTACACCCTGTCATATTGTATTGACACACAGCAAAGGAAAAATAAAGGGACCGTATACCTACCCACCCACCCAGCTGATGGTCACCAAACAGCCACAAAATATAGGACAAACTGCATTTTAGGAAAGCATTAATTAATGCTCTTTGGCCTTCAGATGCTCTTATAATCAGCTCTGCACACAAAGATATACAGAGGAGGATGTGTTAGAGGATACAGCTTTTATTATGAAAACAAAGCAAGTTTTTCCTGCAAGCAGACAGACAGGTAAGCGTAGATTTAGGTGTGGCTACCTTTTTCTGTTCGTGCAGGTAAACATCAGTGGCATCCTTGCACCAGAGTCCCTTTACAGATGACTGTTTTTATGTGGTATTATAGTTTGTCAATAGAGAGCTGGTTTTTGTGCCACAGCAACAAAGCCAAGTGATCGGTGGCTGTGGTGTTGTGGTTAGAAGATGAGGATCGCACAGCTGTGAGTTGGCCTGAAATCACTTCACAATGAGAGCGATGGTTTCTTTGAGGGTTTTGTTGTCAAAGCGGCGTTCTTACTTAATAGATTCCACTGTAAAATGAGGCATTGTTTGACGTTAACAATATTTTAATCATAAAACGATGGCCACAGTGAAAGAAAGTGATCAGGGTGACCTTTTTGAATTGCCCTTGTTTTTGTACTTGATGAAGTTCTTTCAGGTGGATCTCAAGCGATGGTGGTCTGCATTTACGCGCATGTCTTTGTAATTTGTTGGCATTGAAAGGAGATCAACATTTTGAATTGGGGCCTTTCACGCACGCACGCACGCACGGATGAGTCAGTGTTGTGGTTGATGAACATGGCTGATATGTTTGTGTAGTGCAGTTGTATCTGTCAGTATCATTAATTCTTTTTTGACTGTCTTGAATGTTTTCTAACCATCCTTAATCTAAAATCAGATAGTACCAAATTACCTGCCAATTACATCCACGTACACGTCATCTGCCTTTAGGTTTACAGCGGTGAGCTTGGGTGCCTAAAGGCCATTGACGGGAATCTGTGAAACGTCTAGAAAAATCCATGTGAATGTGTGAGTCAGTGCCATAGAAATGCCCTTGAGCCAGGCATGAGCCGCCTAATGGCTGCAGTTATTCAGAGACCAGTAGCGGCAGACAGAGGTTGTACTATGCAGCGCTCCTGCATGCATGTGTGTAAGTGTCTGAGGCAGAGCATTGCTGAGCAAGGTTGCGCTTACTCATCGAATTGTTCCAGGATTAAGGCAGGTTAGAGAAACATACGCACTTAAAGATGTTTTTCACTCTGCGTTTGGGTTGAGAGAATGAACAGTTCATCTTTTCATTCCTAAACCCATATGTGGTCTTCCTCCTGTGACCACACTTTGCTTCTAATTAGGATTAACTATCTTCTGCAGCTTGACAAAACCACAGAAAAAAAAAAACCCTAAACATATATCTTTACCTCTCTTGTGTCACTCCGCTTCTCCCATTGCCCCCAACTCAAACCTATGTAGTTATAAATAGAAGCATGATAAAAAATGGATGAACAATAACAAACGGGCTGTGCTCGCTGCTTTTATAGTCGTGTGTGTGGGGAAGAGCGCGAATGGGAGTCAGAAGCAGGGCATCGCTATGTCCAACATGCCATTAGTGCTTGTTATGGAACTTTGTTTGCGTGTGCGTATTTGCTGCACATGGTCTGGTTTCACGGGTACAATTAGCACCACGTCCCGTGCTGAGAGCGAAAGCGAGGATCGCTGGAGTGCCAGGCTGAAAAATTGACCTAGCTTACATTTTAACACCCACAGGCCACAGGCCTCTGGCTTTTGTTGCCAGCTTGCTCGCAGAGCTCTCAACATGCCAGTTAACATGCCCCCCCCCCGGTCATGTCCTGCACAGTTAGCAGCGTTCTGTATATGTGTTTGCTCACATGTCATCTACACATGACATTTTGTGCCTCTATGGCACTTATAAGGCTGGTAAGGAAGCTGTAGAAAAACCATCACCAACATTTGACGGAGATGCACACTATCATCTTACGACTGTGTGTGACAGCATGGATGTCTGTGTTTGTAGCATAGCCTGTCTCTGTGAGACTGTAACACATGTGCCGTCTGTGTGAGAGTGTTTTTTGGTGTGAAAGGCCACCTGTGGCATCGTGTCTCCAGTGACAGGCCAGGAATGGGGGCCCTTCGCTGCTCGGGGCCAGGTGGGACGTCCCAGCACAAGGGACAGTTGGCAGTGGCCTTGTCCCTCCAGCCTTTAGACACACTTTTTCCAGTGTATTGTGTCTGAACAAGCCCGAAGTAATAAGCTTGTTATTTGCCTGAACCTCATTACCATCTAATAGATAAACAGATTGTGCAGGAGACGTGGAACAAATTCTCTAAACTTACTCTACAGGGAAAAGGGCAGACCTCTACCTGTTTCCCTTTGCATTATTCTCAATGTCGGCCGTTTAATTTTATTAACCGTGTCAGTAGTTGTGTAGAATAGATTACTGGTGACCCAGATGACATCACTTCCTGTTGAGTGTGGCCCCGGGGGCCCTGGGTACACATCTCTAATTAATAGCTCTGCGCTCTCAGCCATGACACACATATGACATCCATATGTACAGCTTTATTACAGTGTGTGCCTCCCACCCACGCAGACTTACAGCGCTCCTGTTATACATGTGTCTTTTACCTTCTTTTATTTAAACACGTTCATGACATGCAGATTTTTTTTCCCATCCCGATGCTTATCAAGCATCTTCAGATCAAACTTGCCAGGCAGAGCCAACTTTTTAGGATGTCACTCTTGAGCTAAATACTTTGCGCACACACTGTCCCAGAAAAGTTCATTGCTCTACTTGTTGGCTCATGGGTTTCTCTCATGGGGATGGAGGGATGAGAAGATGGAGGGTGGCCAGTGGAGTGGAGGAGGAAAGCTGCCCTTGACCCTGTTCTGCAGCTAGCGCAGGGGGACTGACAGAACAGGCTAAATGTGTGTCAGCTCTCCATGCTACAACAAACTGTGGAAAGGTCAGCAGTGGTAGGCCACACGGAGGAAAACCCACCCACAGGAAAGAGCGATCGGATGGCACAACAGGTTCGCTCGCAAACAAGGTTCCTGTGTACCTTTTTAGGCTTTGTTAGTTTACCAACACGATACAAAGAAAATAACCGCAGTGTCAACACAAAGGGATTTTTTTTGGTTACTCATCGACATGGAATGATTTAACTTGAGTTAAACTTCACTTCCTTTCAAAACATTATGACGTCTTTTGACCTGCTGCTCCTCCACTGTTCCGAACGTCTCGTCCGATTCGGCTCTTATTTTACGGGTCAGTCTCTCGGTAAGAACAGTTTTTAATACGCGATGAATGGACCGCCTTGTCTCGCTTCTGTTGGCCAGGGTCCCACACCCGGGTAAACACAAGCATGTCCCAGTCTGAACCAGACAAACTGCAGCGTAACAAAGACCAGTGGAAGCTAAAAACAATGCAAATCTGACTGCCTTGGGAGAGAGGTATGTTATTTGTTAATTTAGCTCACACACCTTCATGGGATCATTTTAGTTTTCTGAGAGGGGAAGGGGAAATGGAGTACAAAGGAAGAACGAGCAAAACCAGGTCACAGCCAAAGAATGAGAAGTTAAGTAATAGATAAAGAATGGCATATAGCAGTAAACCCTTTGACACACTAATCCTCCTGTTTCTGACTGCCTTTATGTCATGAAAAGGCAGATCCTACAGTGCATTGGGTGCTTGTATGTGTCCACATGCGAGCCTTTTCTCCATCCAGGCCAACAAAGGACGTGTCAGGGATTTGATGTTTTGGGCAGTAGCGGGAACCTGTCCGTCTAGGAACTCAGCGTTACACCAGCGCACCCGGATGTGATGGTTATCTGTGTGTGTGAGCAGGTCATAGCTCGTCCGTGTGTGAGTAGGAGTAGAAAACGCGTGCCCTGCCCCTGAAGGATGAAGGAGACACATTCCTTTTTGAGGTGGAAAAAAGACACTGACTCAATTGTGCATCAGTAAATGATCAAATCTCTGTTCATGCTGGGCCGGCATTACCGTGGCTGCTTCTGACTGTCTGTTTGCATGCTGCCGCCGCGTTCAAGCTCTTTTGTTCAGTTAAAACACAAGAACCATTTACAGTGAAGAGCTCAGCATCGATATATCTGCAGCTAGTTCACCCCATCATGGTCTTTTTAGTAGGTTTTTAAACAGGATTCTGTATCATGGCTGTGCTGATGTTTAGCGACAGTCTTTTTTAAAGATTTGTTTATTTGTGTACAGATAACCTCATGTTCAACTCTTCCTCTCGCTTGCATTTGACTGACTATGCCCAAGTTGGCCTCCACTTGACCCCAGTAGGCAGTTTGTTGATATTCATAAGGACCCAGTTTATTTCATATCCGCGCGACAAGCGAACTGTTTCTTTTGGTCTTAGAGCCACGGTCGGGGCTATAGATTCTACCTTAAACAAACTCCAGTTAGATATAGGATCAATTATTCAGGCAGACTAGACTGACATATTGAATGAAACACCCCATCTGTCCATGCATTCTCCATGCTGCAAGGGGATCAAAAAGGGGGGATGCATTTTGGTCATTTTGCTAACTTGGGATGGGACAATGAAAGATTTAATTGCGAAAAACCCTCACAATAAGTTGTTCGATACTCATGACTGTCCACACATGAATGACTCGATAAAGCTCTCTAGCTTGCTGACTTACAGTCCTATATTGGTTTCCTGATTTAGTTTGTATTGCCTTAGCCTGTCACCATGGCTGTAGGCTCAGCTTGCACATTACATCCTCCACAAAAACCGGATTCCAAACTAAAAAAAGGCAGGGAGACAAGGTTACCACCATTTATTGATCCTTTATTTGTGCAGGACGACAATATGAATTCCAATTTTAGTTTTTATCTTAAAGTTTTACATATTTGAATCATTATTGAGATAATATTTGAATCACAATTATGTTGGACAGAGTAACCATGATAGGAACTTGTCATATCGTCCCATGCCTATTGCTAACAAGGGGGATGCCTTCCCCCCTCAAATTGCTTGCTGCTTCACCCAGTATATTTGTCCTCAGCATCTGAGCAGTCCAAATGTTTAAAGGGACGTTTTATTGTCATTATTGTGAATGCTAGCTCGGATGCAACATTTATCTATCAAAGTAAATATTAAGCCATTTAACTTTTAAAGGTCTTTTCAACCATTTATAGCCCCTAATATATAATCTACATGCTGTTTTCTTATCTGCACCTCCCACACTATGACAAGTTAGCAAAACAGCCAAGCTCTGTTTGGCTTTCTTTTAGCCCATTAATATTCACGTCTGGTTATGTCACACGGGAGCGACTGTCTCTGCTTGTGTGAAATGTACAAATACAGTATTGCATCTACCATTATGAAACAGGGCGGCCACACAATCGCTGCTTGTGTGCAGCCTGGAAGTGCACAGCTAAACATATCTGCTGTTGCAAGCTAACCCCACGCTAGCTGCTTTAATCAAACCACATAACCACGGCAAATTATATATTATTACATAGCTGTTTATACAAGGCTGAGCAGTTATTTTTTTTTTGCGCACGTCTTTCAATCATTGCTTTTCAAATGAACGCAGAGCCGTACAACCCATCCTTTCAGCTCCCTGGACGCACACACACAGTTAATGCATTAGTTATTTGCATGTCTGGCATGAGCTGAACTGCTCCTCTATGTCAGGGCAAGTATACACCACATACAGTTATCTGTGTTTCACAACCTCTTAGCTCATGCCTGCAGTGTTGACTTGCTCACGCTGACAGTTATCTCCAAAATTCTCAGATAAGCATATAAAATCACGCTGCATTAATCAGGATTACTCAGCAGCAGCAGTAAGGTTTGCTTGGCAGATTATCCGGTGTTCCACTCGCCCTCCTTGCTGGTTACATGACTGTGTGTATTTATGTGTGTGTGTGTGTGAGGCGTGTGTGCGCACTTTTCCTGGGTGATTGACTACCCTCTCAAGTAGACCGAGTGCCTGCCCCATGAGATAGTCTTTTTAGACTGTTCTACTTTTACAGAACTGCGTCTGCGCGTGGGAGCAGACTCGCGGACACAGACGGGGTACGTGCAGAGGAGAAATAGACTGTAAAACAATCGGCATTAATGCTCCAGTACCGCTTGGCTCAGAAAGAGGGAGAACGAGAGGGAGGAAAGGGTGAAAATGCAAAACTACTGTTCCCACAATCACCTGCATGCAAACACCCTGAGAGTAGTCGACAGTTTAACCTCACTCTAACTGAGGCATTTTTCTACTTCAGCCCACAGTTTTTGCTCAAAAACTCTGAAGCATCACCCGGTGCATACACAGAAAAGCAATGTCAGAAATCTTGCTCATCCACTCTGGCAGCCTTTTCACATTTCATCAAAGCCCTGCTTACTCAAGGGAAGACCCTCGTCTAAAGATAGTCCTCATCAAAAACTTGACAGTCTCGTCATTACAGCTCTCATTATCGCTTTTTCTTCCTCGTCCTGCAAAACCTTTTTTAATTGTTTGACAAACGGTGAGAAAGGGCAGAGCGTCTCTGTCCTCAAGGTAAGAGCTTTATCTCGGTCGAGGAAGGAAACGGACGGAAAATGAGAGAGGAAGCGCACAAAGGAAGGATGTGTCTTTAAAAGAGGGTATTTGAATCTGGCCAGTCCGTGTCTTGTTTTTCCTCTGCCGCAGATGCGCGCTGAGGCCTCGGTCAGGAGAAGTTTAAAAATAAGAGCCCTGTTCCACAACCCTCTACTTATTCGGCCTTCTCAGAAGTCATGTTTGCTATGCTTGTCACATCAAACTCCCCCCCCTTCACATTCACGGTCTCTGTTGATATCCGATGCTTTACTCTACAGCCTTAAAAGAGGGAGTACATGCAGTTTTATCTAATTTACTGCAGTTAAAGCAGTCACACTGTCTATATTAACTGATTTTCTGATCATGTATGCTTCTGAGTGGCTTTAAGTATGTGTGTTTTAAAGCATCCTCTGTATGTGTGTGTTTTCAGGCACAGGTGGCGTTCCTACAGGGCGAGAGGAAAGGGCAGGAGAATATGAAACAGGACCTGGTGAGGCGGATCAAAATGCTCGAGTACGCCCTCAAACAAGAGAGGTAAGACATGTCCCCGTGTCCTCGTGTCCGTCATCCGCTCAGCCAGCTGTCCTGATGTTTTGCATGCTTTCGGCATAGTGGTTTGATAGTAAAAGATCTCCATGTATTTGCCCTTAATGCTGCCCTCATGTGGTGTTTCCTGGGGTTGCAGGGCAAAGCACCAGAAGCTGAAGACAGGAAACGACCAGAGTCCAGGAGACAAGAAACCAGAGACAGAGGCAGACCAACGTATGTTTAACAGAGGCCCCTATAGATTCTGTTGTTTGGAACTGTTATATAATCCACTGCTGTTGCTTCTTTTACTGCTGCTGTACTTTCAGAGCAAAGTTTCTGCTCTTCTCTTTCTCTGCTCATGCCTCGCTGTTGCATCACTATTGACCAATCTATTTTCTGTAGTTCCCAATGGGCCGGCTGAGTCGGACTCTGAGCCAGCCAATCAGATGTCCTGGAAGGAGGGACGTCAGCTACTACGCAAGTAAGGCCTCTTTGTCATCAGCTCCTTTTTTATCTGCGCACCATACTAATGTATTTCATCAGTACTTAATGGTTTACCAGAAACAATCAGGGTTTATATTCACCTGTGCTTTTTCCTGCGAATGTAGATATCTGGAGGAAGTGGGTTATTCAGACACCATCCTGGACATGCGGTCTAAGCGTGTGCGCTCCCTGCTCGGGCGGAGCAGCCCCGAAGCTAACGGGCCTCCGCCCAGTGAAACCTGTGCCGAGCCAGAGCCCCGGGCAGGTGGAGAGTCGTTATTGGTCAGACAGATCGAGGAACAAATCAAGAGGTGAGACTGTGAAAGCAGATGCAGAAGAATAGTGATGGCCACAGTTCACAACACAGTCATGCCACTCTTTAATGACATGGCTTATTTTTTACTACAGCCCGACCAAACCGGAGTTCCTTGGGCTGATGCTGTTACTGATATTAGGGAGGGGATCCTAATTCTATTCTTTGTTGTAATGTCTTAGTATCACTACAATCAGAGTAAAAATTAGATTTACCAGGGAGAAAATATGCAGGTGACTTAAACAGGAATGTGCCAATTTTCAACCAGCTTTGTATCACTACAGTGTTGGTAGATTATGCAACAGATCAATAGTAAACTTCTCTTCATCTTGCCTGCACACTGTTGATGGCAAAACTCATCACCAAGATTCTGCTACTACACTGCTTTTTTTCTTGTCTAAAATGTTTACAGAACATAATTTAGCATACTGTGCAGCTGCAATAATGATACTGGCAATGAGCCAAAACCAAGCACCACCTAACTCGCAGGACATCACCCATCAGAGTGTTTATTGGTTCTGTCGCGGAAGGTCGCTGGTTCGAATCCCCCTTGCTACATGTAGAAGTATCCTTGAGCAAGATGCCGAACCCCAAATTGCTCCTGATGAGCAGTTGGCACCTTGTATGGCAGCCTCTGCCATCAGTGTATGAATGTGTGTGTGTGTGAATGGAAGTGTTGTAAAGCACTTTGAGCGGTCAGTAGACTGGAAAAGTGCTATAGAAGTGCAGGTCCATTTACCATTTTACCACAGCCATTATTCTCTGTTTCGTCTGTTCATGTAGCACCGACTTTCAAAAACATTTGCTACCTTCTACTGCATAAACAGCCCAGTTCTATGCAAGGGCTATCTTTTTTTGTGAAATGCTTCTATCAAAGTCGAAATAGGAGTGAATAGAAGTGTACCTTATTATCGCAGCGATAACATGAGACAATTCATGGCTGTATCATGAGGCAGCTTTGTGAGGAGCACCCACATGCCTTTGTCTGTACAAGCAGAAATGTGAAGACAGTGAAACAATAGTACATCCTTCTCTCAAAAGACAACAGAACAAGATGGCCGAAAGATTTCTAAAACGGAGGGCATCCTCCATCAGGCTTGCATATAGACATACAGCATGTACCGCTCAGACATGTTTTGAGTGTGCCTCCCTGAGCAGGAAAGGAAAAAGAAAAGTTGATAATAATATGGTATAATACGGTATAATTGAGGTAATTTTACATCGTGTTGTCCTCAATAATTGCTTTATTCCTTTTAACTTAAGAGAATAATTCTGTGTGTATTTGCAGGAATGCGGGGAAGGAAAGCTCTAAGGAACGCCTGGGAGGCTCGGTGCTCGATAAGATCCCCTTCCTGCACGGCTGCGAGGACGACGATGAAGACGACAGCGACGAGGAAGACGACTTCCAGGGCATGGCCACCGACTGCATCGATGGACCGCGCAAGAACAAGAAGTCTCGTGTAAAGGTAAGAGCGACGATTCAAAGAATGAAATCGGGGCAAACTGAATTCATGACCGATCAGATGACTAACATCAGTTTCTCTGCTCTTGTGTCCAGATGGGTTCGGAGCCCATGACCACAGACCTGGACCCGGAGGACGAGGAGGACGAAGATGACTCGGAAGACGCCCTCAGTGAATTTGACTTCCTGGGCTCGGGGGAGGATGGGGAGGGGGCGGGAGAGGCCCGGATCTCGGGGGACGGACGGGAGTTAGGTACGCTGTTGCCATAGAAACACCATCAGCACCAGCACTACCAGAATCACTGCCACCAGTGTATCTGTCTTTTTTGCCGCTGCCCTCCCCTCCCCTCTAGCCTTGCTCACCTTTTTATCTTTTACTCTTCATTGTGTCTTGGCATCTCTTCTTGTCAATAAAACCAACCTCTTTTCCCAACCACCTGTCTCTCTGTCCTGTTTCACGAGCTGTCAGTTCTGTGACTCTTTACAGTTGTGTAGCTGTCATCTCTGTCTGTAGATATGCGCTCTCTGTGGTCAGGGGTCATTTGAAAGGTTATCACGCATGC
>OMLP01005040.1:13703-47715 GCA_900302685.1 Spondyliosoma cantharus | reverse complement strand
CGATTGGGTCAGCGAGTTGAGACCACAGTCTCCCGAGTCACTGGCCTCTCAATGGGAACTCAGGTCCCTGTCTCCTGACTCACCTGTTCCTCAGTTCAGAACTCCACATTTGGGTTACGATTTGTACTTAGCAAGGGACAGGTCGTTTACTCCAGAATCAACATTTTCAGACTGGGAGGGTACTGATTTGTGTCTGGATACCCTGTTTGATGAGAGCAGACCACAGTCTCCCATTCAGTGCGTCTCAATATGAACTTAGGTCACTGTCTCCTGACTCACCGGTTCCTCAGTTCAGACGTCCATGCATAGGGGATGATATGGAATTAACAAGGGACAGGTCGTTTACTCCAGAATCAACACTCTCAGACTGGGAGGGTACTGATTTGTGTCTGGAAGCCCTTTTTGATGAGAGCAGACCAGAATCCCCGCAGTCAGTTTTATCAGACCTTGGACTTGATAGGTTCTTTAGTAATAGGGCGTTGTCCCCAGAATCGGTGTGTTCTGATTTTGACTTTTCGCTTCTGCATGACTGGTTGGCAGATTTTAGAGCATCCTCCCCAGAATCTGTAGCATCAATTGAGCAGCACCCTTTTTCTCCTAGCATGGCATTTGGCCAGATGATGAGCCAACATGTGATTATTATTTACAGCACTCAGAATGTAGACCAGTTTCACCTCTTTCAACACTGTCAGATGTTGAGTATTACGAATTTTGTCTGGAGGAATTGTTCGATGAAAACAGACCAGATTCACCAGACTCTCTTATTTCACAGATTGAAGCTAAACACACAAGTGTATCTGCAACTGCATCCCTACGGCTTTCCAGTGTAAACGCTCTAACATATGCAGATGTTGTACGTTGTGTTCCACATGAAAAACATACTGCTGCCATTCCCGCAGTTTCGGCATTTGAATTGACACATTTATGGCCTCTATCGGTGACATCAGATGAGGAGTACACTCATTCCACCATAAACGATTGGGTCAGCGAGTTGAGACCACAGTCTCCCGAGTCACTGGCCTCTCAATGGGAACTCAGGTCCCTGTCTCCTGACTCACCTGTTCCTCAGTTCAGAACTCCACATTTGGGTTACGATTTGTACTTAGCAAGGGACAGGTCGTTTACTCCAGAATCAACATTTTCAGACTGGGAGGGTACTGATTTGTGTCTGGATACCCTGTTTTATGAGAGCAGACCACAGTCTCCCGATTCAGTGGCATCTCAATATGAACTCAGGTCACTGTCTCCCGACTCACCTGTTCCTCAGTTCAGACTTCCACAGTGTCTATATTCAAGTAGTGGCACATTTTCACTAGCATGTAGAAGCAATTCTGGCATATCTAGATCTGGCACAGTTGAAACAAGATCCACAGGTCCTTCCCAGCATGAAATGCAAAGTCAATTTAATGAGACTGTTTCCCCTTCACAGTTTTGGCTAGCATCTCCTGAAATATTACATTCAGATGATGGAAATCCTTTATATTCAACCTGCTCATTCACTGACCAGAGGCCACCTTCTCCTGAATCGTTCTCCTCGCTTAATGAGTTCACTGCACTTTCTCCTCACTCTGAAATTCCCCTGTTTGACTGTCAACCTTGTTATTACATGCATTTGTCAGAAAACTCATCTCTTCCACCAGACACCATAATGCCAGAGAGGGATTATAGTAATTTATTCAGTGATACTTCACTTGATGAGATCAGACCAGATTCCCCTGACTCCATTGTCTTTGACAGTGAGTTTCGCGAGTCCATCAGCAACATGTCATTTGATGATGAGTACACACAGTCATTCCTTGACTACTGGATGTCTGAGTTAAGACCACCTACCCCTCAAATTCCTGAATCAATAGGAGATCTAGATGAAGTTTTAAACCCGCTGACATGTGGGCAAAATCTCCCAGATGAGATAGTTACAGCAGACAACAGACTTGTATATAGAAAGGTCTCCAGAAGGTTAATGGCACACATACATGATCCAGCCTATGACAGAAAATATGTCTGTGATAAGGTTTGCAATCAAAACCAATTTGATGATTCATCAGTCAGCATGGGAGAACCACATAGCCCACCCAAACCTTGTCATTTCGAAAACACCATGCCAGACTCCAAACCATTACAGGATTCTTCACTCTCCCACTCTACAGTCCCTGATCCTACGGTATCAGATTCACATCCTGAAATGTTGATGCCACCAAGTGGAACAATGGAGAGAGAGACCAGAGTGCCCTCCTTAAACAATAATGACCAGTCTTTTTTTATCAGGCCTCCTCCATGGAAAGCAAAGAACCAAGACTAGATCAGGTCAGACCACACAGTGTTAGCCAGTTTTGCACTAAGTTGAGTCACTTGCCATCTGTAGAACAAAAATTTGAATGTCATCATGTTGTCTGGCTGGAGGAGGCTTTCCATGAACAAACTCAAGCAAAGAGAGGATCAGTGAAACGAAGACAACTTGCACATGAGCATAAGTGGACTGACCCTGAATCACAATTAAAGATGACACAAGCCCAAGATTTGTTTTCCAAGAACATGAAAAGAAAATCCATGAGTGAGGACAAGAGCAAAAGTTCCTTGGTGCCGGTAAGACAGCACAGGCTATTGCAAAGCAGTGAATGCAGTGTTGCTTTCAAAAGTAATGAACATGGCAGTACATAATGTGTGAATGTAGAAGAAGCTGTCACTAATAAAACTGAGATGCTTCACTGTCTTGCTGTGGCATGTTTGCATTAAAAGCAGAAGAAATGATCTTTCAGTGAAGCACAACTAATGGAGAATACAGTGACCCAGTCATTGTGACATAAACTTTTTGTACTGGTATGGAATGTTCTCACATGCCATATACATACAGAGCTAACCAATGGCCTTAGTGATATCATAAGACTGCCTGACTTGACTGCTTCAAGCCTAAATAGATTAAATTGCCTTCAATATATCTTACCTTACCTAAGATTACAATCTACTGTATTTTCAATAAGTACCGCTGGTTGTAGTTGTGTTTCATTTCTACAAAAAATATTACAATATGCTTTCCAAAATGTTAAATTATATTCATGATGCAGTATGTGACCAACACAGGAACAGACAGTAGTAGTGTTTGACTGTGACAAATACTGTTATTTGGTGGGTTTTGTATTTTAATGGGAAGTGCAGTTTGTTATGACACTGCAGCAACAATTTACTTGAAATTAGTGCAAAATGGCGCATGTCCACCTTCATGTTCCACGAATGCCTGATTTTGACTTAAGTTCATTTGTGCCCTGCTTTTATTGTTAAAATGATATTGTGCTGTCGGGGATGTTTTCAGTCAAGACATGTATGTAATGCATTTTACATTTTTGTGTTGTCTGTTAGATAAAGGTTATTAACGTATAAGGCAATGGTGCAATTACCTAAATGCAAGTGGGCTACAAGTGAATTTCCTCATTGGAGATACTGCTTTCGTGTATAAAACCAGAGCCTGTCCTTGACAGATGCATGCTTCATTTCATCTTTTCCTTTCATGTCCAAAATAAATCATAATTCATTGTTGTTTATATTTTTCCCACTCCATTGTATCATTTCTTGCAGGTCTCAAGAGCATCTTCAAAGACAAATCTTTCAGAATCTTCTAAACAAAAAAATGTTAATTTACGACAGAGTCAGGTCTTTCCAACAGAGACACCATCCTTGGCACATGATTCAATCACACTTTCCATTGAAAAGCTAGAATTACCAGTTCCAGCTGCCTTTGACCCAAGTAAAATGCAATCTGAAATCACATTTGCCAATCAAAGTAGCTCACCTCCGGAAAAAGATGAAAAGCTGTCATTCCAGAAACAAAGTGAAAATTGTGACTTAGTTAAACCAAGCTCAGTGACCCCAGACTCACCCTGTCAAACTACTCAAGACTATCCAGATGACCAAATCATCATATCCTCAGAGTCTGTTCCAACAACATCAGGGTCTGGGTCCCCTCAGCTGGACCAACTGCTGTCAGATCTGGAGGAGATGAAACTTAAGTTTAGACCAGAGACTCTTGACCTACCTCTGTCAGAATCCAGTGATGAAAGCCCTGAATATGATCAAAGTCCTGAGTTTGAAGACCTTTCACCTGAAGACCCACCGGAAGATAATCGAAGAGTCAGTGTATCATCTCTTATACAGCTTGCAGAAGATACGAATCATACAAATGTGTCTGTCACAGAGCCTGCACATTTCCAGACATCCATTCAAGATGAACTGGAAATAGTCTCAGTCAGTCTTGATCAAAGTCCAGAGACACATGACTCACTTCTGTCAACATCTAGTGATAAATGCCCTGAAGATGATCAAATTCGCAAGTTTGTAGACTTTTCACCTGAAGATCCATACCCTACAGAAGATATTGATACCAAAAGAGTCAGCATGTCATCTGTTACACAGCTCACAGAAGACACTAATTACACAAATGTAACAGGCACAGTGCCTGCACATTTCCAAACATCCAATCAAGATGAACCTGAAATAGTCTTAGACTCTCCGGATCATACAAAACTATCTGAGACAAGTGTACCATCAAGCCTTGGAAGTTGTCAAGACAGCCATTTATCCCCTACTGACTCACTTTCAATTCCTGAATCGTCTGAAAGACTTTGTGAAGTAATGGAACCATCACTGAACTCAAGTTTTCCTTTGAAGGCATTTCAGTCCAGCAAATATACTGAAAATGTTACTGAAACATATCCTCCAGAGTCTTCCCATGGAGTAGCTACAAAGGGTCAGTCAGACATACCTGAGGTACATCAGGGTGATCTCTTTGAGGAAGATTCTACAACTGACATTCTTCAAAGTAAAGAAGAACTTGAATCAGCTATGTCATCTATTGACTCAAAGGGTTTGGCAGAAGAAATATCCACACAGAGTACTCAGGATCAACTTCCACCTTTGAGGGAGGCACCTTCTTTTGAAGCTACTCAGAGTGAAGATATGTCTTCTCAGTCTCTTTCGGATTTGACTCCGGAGACAGTTACATCCGCAAGGCATTTTAGCTTTGAGGAACTGATGCCATACCCCTCCTCAGTGAACTTAGAGACATCCTCAGAAGAGGATAGGACAAGGGCAAGCGGACAGCATTCAGAAGAATCTCTGACTCCAGTAGACTCTGAGTGTTTTGCCTATCAGCCCACTTCAGTTAAAGCAGAGATGACTTCATCAACCTCTGATGATGAGTACAGCATCCCACTTGGGTATGAAGAGACCTGTTCTCCCACAACCTGCCATACGGACATGCCTCCAGAATACTCAGACGTTGTGAATAGTGGTGTTAACAGCCCAACCTTTGAATACTCTGACCCAGAGCCATTCTTTGACTGCAAACAAGCTGCATCAGATTTCTCAGAGACTGAACCTGATGAACCTGAACCAAGTACAAGAGCAAGAGTGCTGGAAAAGGTGAATCGAAGAGTCCTGCTGTCCTCTGGAAGTGAAGATTATGAGGATGCCCCTTTTGTCCATGAGCCTCTTTATAATTTATGTGAAGAGAATGAAGATTCGGATGAGGAATTCACCTTGTGTGAGGCTTCACAACTGCCTTCTGTCCGTGAACATGGGGCATATGATGAAACTGATAAATATCTGACAAGGGTAAGATGAGATTTGGTAAACCACCCCAACCTGCAAGCTTTTTCCAGAGCTTAATTGAATACCATATTTGCTTCACAAAGGAATGACTGCTAACCCTCTGGCCTCATGGATGGGATCTAAAACTCCTTATAACCATTATTTTTGTTTTGATTTCAGATTTAACCAGTCCTGGCTCAGCATGTCACTTTGCTACCTGTAACCAGCTGTACCACTCACAGTATTAACCTAAGCTACATGTTATTTCATCAGCAATAAGCAATTAACTAAGTAAAAGCATGGTATTTGTTTTGCAAATATATTTCCAGGTTACAGACTGCCATGTTGTACTTTCCAGTGAAATGCAAGAAAATGCAATGCAAAAAACTCAAAATCAATGGAAAGTGCACCGTATCACTCTGTTTATGGCTTGCTTTGCTACAAACATTCATATGCATATACTGTCATTCATAAAATCTTATGGGTTTGTGTTGTTTGGTCAGGAAATCACCGCAGAGCTCGGATCAATGTCAGAAAGTTCAGATGATGAATTTTTGACCACCAGAATAGTGCGAAGGAGAGTTGTCATTCAGGTATCTGATTTAGAACGATGGATGGCATTTAAAATAAGCATGGAGGGTGTGACTTCAAGAGTGCAACTTTAACCAGGCTTGGTCTTCACTATCAGGTTAAAATGTACACTGTCTAACAACCTGTCTCATCAACATGGGTGAAGAATTTTGTTTGAAGACTAATTTAGGTTTAAAGGAAACCTTCCACTTGATTTGCATAGATGGCTGGGCATCTTGGTGGTGTTTATGCTGCTGTAAGCACTTCTTTGTTGGTTTATTTATCAACCCTCTGTAACTTTTTTTCCCTGAGAATGCAAGTTTGTTTCCTGTATCCTCTCACTGAATTACTACCTAAAATGCAAACTGTGTATCCTATTTTTTCTCTAACATGTATGTGTGTTTTATTTTGAAGTGAACAATTAATCACAGTGTAAATGTTACACTGACCCATGTTAGTGTTCCTGATTATTGTTTGTCTTGTTTCCCTTACAGGCTGATGAAATGCCTGACCTCCCCACTCAGTCAGTGACGGAAGAAAAGTATAAGGATGAAAATGGACACATTGTTGTCAAAAAGGTCAAGCCAAATTCCAGTATAGCTTTACAAAGATGTTATGATTGTGCAGCATTTCGGGAAACATTGGTTTCTGGAATGTTTGCAACAAACCATGTTGTTTGTTACCATTTACCATTAACGTAATGGTCATCGCACATGTGATCTTCCACAGGTTACCCGTAAAATTATTCGCAAGTGTGTGTCTGCGGATGAACAGGTGTCATTAGAAGGAGATCTCCAGGGGTCTATCAGTATGGCTCAGGGAGATGGCTACTCGAGGGTGGTGAAGCGGACTGTTGTGAAGAGTGAGGGAGATGACACAGAGGTGCGTGTGCTATATATTTTATGTGTGTTCATAAATCTCCTTTTAACAGAAAATACCAGACGCACCAACAATTATGTTGGTACTAGTATATAAAGGAGAATTACAAATGAATGACTTCCTCTTCTGACCTGTAGGTAACATTTGCTGAACGTGAGGGTTTTTCTGCAACAAAGCAGGAGACAAGTGAAGGATGTAAGGTCAGTCATGTAGAAAGGACGACAGTGGTGGAAGGTGAAAGGACAATGAAACACCAGGGTGATCCTTCTTTGGCTTCTGACCTCCCCTCAGCCCAAGACGACTTTAAACAGGTTGGTTAATAATCTCACCAACATTGGAGCCTGACTTAGCCGATTGTACTATACATGTCTAGCTGGTACACTGTATGTGATAAGGCCTTTATTTTAAGGAACCTGAGAGAAATATGCAGTGTTCGCCGTAATTTCATTTTCATATGGAGCCTTTTTCATAATTAAATAATTCCAAATTAAGTGAAGCCTGTTTTCTCCTTTCCATGCCACCAGGCCTTAGGTTATATAAGTGGTTCTAGCAGGACAGAGCTCCCTCTTGTGGTAGAAAGAGAGACACTCAAAGAAGATGGAACTGTGATCAGGAGGTGTGTGAGTGCTGGAGTGTGTGCGTGTGTGTGTGTGTGTGTGTGTGTGTGTGTGTTGTATTTTGTGGGTGTGATTTCCTACAATGACAGCCATGCTGTAGGATTGTTAATTTTACTAATATTAATTAATGTTTGCTGTGGCTGCTCTCATTAACCATTACCAAGCATACTGTGAAATGTTTGTATTAAAGAGAGATGACATGCAATGAAAAAATGACATATTTTTTTTTTTTGTAATTTTGTTATTTGGATGACAACATTTTCCAAATCTAATATCAGGAATACTATTTTTAATTATGACGAATAATACAGTTGCTCTGTGTTGTCTTGTTCCCATAGTGTGACATTGGTAACATCAGAGTGCGGTTCACTTCATATGTAATTAAGTAAATCACGATTTTATTCTATTAATTACATTCTATTATTTATATTTTTTGTGTGTTAATTTTGGATTATGTATTGTGACGCCTTAAGCCTCTCAGAGATAAAAAGTACACATAATTTAGACTCTAAACAGGAGTCAAAGCAACAAGAACAGGTAGTTCAGGAAGTTCGATTTAAAAGGTTCCTCAGTGGTTGTACCTTGCCATCAACAAGGCTGATGAATGCTGATCATGACAGATATACAAACAGATGTACACAAAGCTAATGAAAATTCTGGACAAATAAGTAGAGAACCTTAAAACCGATTCTTCTGCGTTAGTTTTTCCTTGAACTTGTCAAAAGTTTGTATATACTTGATATGAACGTGCCACCACACATCTGGATTGATTGCTAGTGTTTTATGATGTAATTTTTGTTTTTCTGCAGCTATGAAGTTGCTGTGCATGTGACAGTTGAAAGCTGGATTTACAATGCATGATATAATGAGGGTTTTTTGTTTTTCTCCCCTAACATATCTAGGATGGCAACATCTGTTTCTTCAATGTAATTTCCACAGAGCCTCAGGCGTGTGTTGTCTTAAGGTGACTGACCTGTGACTGACCTGTCTTCCTCTGTTTGATTCGACCCCTTCCTTGCTCTATCTCTAGGGCCCACATGCGTAAAGGTCGTACCATCAGACGAACGGTGGTGAAGGGAGCTGGGCAGCAAAAACAGGTCATTCTAGAGCAAGTGGATAACCCTAGAAACGGGCCAAAACCACATGATCTCCAGCAGCATCTCCACCAGCTCTTTCACCGCTACTACGAAGAAGAGACGGAGGACAATGATGAGGACGAAGAGGAGGAGGAAGAGTAGAAGAATGTTCAAAACTCTCCCCAACTCCCTGGCTCTGCCCTTGCTAAAGTCCCCCCATATCCTATGCATTAGCAACATGCAATCCCGGTGTGCACCAAGGCACCTCAAAGCTACTGCGGTCTTCCCATTTAAGTCCTGGAAGATGACCCTTTGTTCAGTTCTGAGTTTTCTTCCCTGGCTTGTATACAATGTGCTCATGGTTTTCTTTTCATGTTCGGTTGTTTTGCCTTTTTGTGACCAAAGAAAGTTGTTTTCCTGATTCATTTTACTTTCCATGTCAGAGTTGTCTTAGATATTGTTTGTCTTGATGCCGTGGTAGAGCAACAATGGAAAAAAACATTAAAAAAAAACAAGAAAACAGAGGAACACTATTCACATCAACTAACTCACAAACCTCCTGAAGGTAAAGAACACTTTACCTGAAAAACACTGGTACTACTCTCTGAGTAGGAGGACTGAAAGACAATATCTCACACTGCACTGCCTCTCACAACCAGTTTCTCAGATATTCCTTACTTTAAAAACTCTCACTCACTGTACTAGCCTCTCCGCTCTTTTGATTCAGGCGGTCAAGATGTCAAACAGAGAAAATCAGACTGTATTGACACTAAATTGAACTGCTGCTGCTGTGTTTTGTGTAGGCTATGTGTAATCTGTCTTTGGGAATTATATATTATCTATAATCTAGACATTACTGACATCAGTAGCCTAGGAATTAATAATCACTCATGTGAAAATAGAGCAGGCATGACTAATCAACATCTGTCATTATGATGCTAGCTTTGACTGCTTTGTAGTTCTATGGATGGCCCTTCTGCCTCTCTTTCCCTTCTGTGTGTGTCTTTGTTTCTGTTATGTTTAATTGTATTCGTTTTTGGCGGTTTTCTCTTAAATTGTTGATATCTTACGTATGAATGATGAATGTGTGAGTGAGGTTGTACCGTAGGTACTGTATGCTTGAATGTGCCCATGCATGTGTTGAGTTGAATACTGCATTTTCAGCTTGTTTGCAAGGGGAAGTTTAAGAATTATTTCAAGATGATTTTAAACTTTGCTGGTTTGAAATGTCTTAGTTTGTTTTTATTTTTAGTATAGTACAAAGAACTTATTAAATCTTTGTTTGAATGTCAGATATAGGTTTCTATTTATTGGGAAGTGTGGTCAATCAGATCATCACAGCTGTTTAGAGACACTTTTCTGATATGATACTTATGGTAAGGTGATCAGGTGTTTCTCCTTTATTTAATGTTTTGATCTTTATGAGTTTATCTTTTGGTGTGAAAGTGTTGAACCAGGTGTTGTCAGTTGTTTGGTTTGTGTTTGTGAGTGAATGAGTCTGTGAGTGTAGCAGAAGAGTGTGTGCCAGTTATCTGTCAGCAGAGAAAAGAAAGATTTATTTTACACACACCGCATTTGCACTCCTGAATGTCAAGAGGGAACGCCTCCATGCTTTTTGTGCACAGGATCTAAAAGGAACAATATAGCTTAGCCACAGAGAAAGTCTCATCCTGTTGGCACGGATGATAAATACAAAGGTATCATTACACCAGACACATGTGTAATGAGGTCGAGAGCTTAAATATATCACTATTCACAGCTCTGAACATCGCTACTGTATGTATCTACAACATGTAATGTATTTATTTCACTATCACTGTTTACTTTGTGATTTAGAAAAATGTAAAATGCAAACTAGTGGAAGTTCACTGTGACAGGTATGCTTTTAATTTGAAGAATCAGCATCCCTTTTCTGTGATGATGACAGTTATATACATATACAGTGCATATATAAATATCTATTAGGGCATGTATTACTGTATCAAAATTCAAAAAGACAAAAAATGGCTGCAGTGTGTCTATGGCTGATAGAGAATAAAAATCTACAAATGTATGTTGTTGTATCTTGTGAATCTGTACAGTTGTTTTTCACGTACAAAGTCAAATGTAGTAAGTAAAAAATAGTTAAGTGTGTATTATTGCAAAACTGTAAATTAGCATAAAAAACAGTGCATTTTTTACTGTTCAGTCAACTAACTGCTTTGACAGCTGGACATAAGACAAGCAGGGCTGATTTTATCTGTCCTTTCTTGTATACTGAGTAGACCAGGTGCTGCCCAAGCTGGGCCTGAGAGGTATTGCAGTAATTACGGCAGATCAGCAACTGATACTTCAGACAATCAGTATGAAAGTTAATAAAGAAATATGACTGATTCGTTCAAATAATTAATAAATTACAGATATATGGTGCAGATTCGTGACATTTTTAAATGGTCTTTAACATATACAATTTTAAGCAATAGAATGATGGGATCATATGAGGTCAGAGTAGATACTTACGGGGGTGAGTTAACTTTATTGTTACAAGTTAAGTTTTAGCATATGTTAAGTATATCATGCTTTTAATTTCATAAAGTGTTGGGAATGATAAGCCCTCTGCTGTGTCCATTATTCAGATATAAGCTATGGGATGATGTGAAGTCAGTGAAGTCAAATATCCTGCTTAACAACTTGCCAAAGATAAAAAATACAACCAATAAATTATATTTTCATGCGTTTTGTGATCAAAAAAAGTTATTGTCACAGGATATGACAATATCCTGTGACAATAACTTTGCAACACCTTGCAACACCTGAGGGTTTGGCTAATACCTGGACCAATTTTCACGGCCCAATACATTTTCATGCAATAGAAACGTTGTGGACTATTCAGGAAATAGGACAAACATGATACATGACAATGATACAGTAGATATTTCATAGAGCTCTGTGAATTCGCTATTAGCCAGAAAGCTAACCTTATGCTAGCAAGGTTGAAAGTCACTAACAGCGTTTATGTTTAACAAGGCCAGCTAGCCGGCCATGTCATTGTCCCTAAAATCATTATCAACATTTTCAAAAACAAATGACAATGGCCATGTGTTGGCTACCGTCAGCCTCTGCCTGAAATAGGCCAAGAAACTTAACTATATGGCGAACAGACAGTTTCACTGGATCTGTTTAACGCTAGTAGTTACATTGGATGCTGAATGTTCAAAGTATTCCACGTCATGGTAATTCTAGGTTCTGCATTCTAGGCAACTTTACAACCACTCTGTAAGGACAGTCCCACACAGAGTTTAAAAGCCTGCAATGCCCCTCCAGTTAGCTAGAAGTGAAGAAGCCTCTTGGATGAGAGGTGAAACATATTCAAGAAACTGAAACATGTCCAGTTACCTACAATACAGCAGTTACATAGGTGTTTATCAGGAGTTATACCATTGTCTGAGTCAATATTCGGATCGAATCTGAGTATTTTACTTACAACAGTGTAAAGTCCTGCAGTGTACGATGCGTTGAACACCACAGGATGGCGCCTGCAACACACAAGCTCCAAGAAGCAGCCCTCCCTGTCCCCTTGAGCTCACTAGTATCAAGCAGTCAGCTCATATCTCATTCTCTAATAAAGTGCCACTTCCACTCCTCACTCCTCACTCAACAGACACTTCTTGGTCTCCACACCATTCATTAATCTATAATAATGGGTACCTTGTCAAGCCATATCCCTTACTTAATGAAACTTTTAAAGGTGCACTATGTAGTTTTCAGCCTAAACAAACCAAATAAACGAACAAACATGCTCATTTACTTATTTTATATTTGGCGAACCCTGCCACCTTTCTACCTTCAAACTATGCTCTGGGGACTTTATTTTCCTCTAAGAACAGCTTGTTGATTCAGTTATGGGAAAAATAAATATTTCTGAGTTTGTATTATTACCTCATGAATATTATAGCTATTGAAATTCTGACTTTTCATTTCTTCTCCAAAACTACAAAGTGCCCTTTAAGTTGTTTTGGAGTAGGGTTGCAGCAATATACCAGTGTCAAGATATACCTTGCTATCAAAATTGACAGATCTTGTACTGTGTGGTTATCAGTGACATTAAAAATATATAAATATGAACTTTTTTGTCACTTTTTTGTGAAATTAAAGTCCAGTTTGTTCAAATACAATCTTATTTTATTTTCTTTCCTTTAAGGGTCATTGTAACTGAAATTACAATAATAAGTGTAATACTGTATACTGTGATAAAATCTCATACCATTGCAACCCTGGTTCAAGGTTTCATTTACATGACTAGTACATCTACCTGTACTGTATATCCAAACAGCATGATAAAGCAAAGGACACAAAGAAATATTTTAAATAATTCACGTTAAACACACAACAGCAGCTTCACTCCATCTCCATACTAGGGCAGAAATGATAAACCAGTAACACAAAACAAGTTGAACACATTCATTATACACCTTTTAGTTGATTTATTTATTTCTTAAACATGTTAAGCCATCCATTGCCGTGCTGGCAACAGGTACACACCATGTAAGGAGTGGTGCATTGCATTGACATCATACGTTTCGTTAAAAGAAATGTTTGTCATATTTTCCCGATAAAAAAGAAGAGACCAACCAATTGAAAAGAGCAAACAGTAAGGATGACGAAGACTACGGCATTGTCCCGCAGCGGTGAGGAGACCACTGGCTGGTAGAAGCACTCATCATCAAGGAAGACATCCCAACATTTATTACAGTCCAACTCTCATTTGACTCCTTCACTGCTGTCTTACCATCCTCTTGTCTGACTGCAACGTTCTTCAATCCAATGCTTTTAAGACGCTTCCAGACTTAACAGCCTAACTGTCAGGTTGACACCTAACCTGACAGAAGGTAAAGACTATAGTGCCTTTGCTCCATCTTCATCATCGCCACCTTGTCTGTGCAATTGGCAGAGTAACACACTGGAAATGACAAGAATAAAATGACAACAGAAAACCCTACATACAGTCATACAATACAAGTACAAACATTATGAAAAATGAGCTTGTTTTCTTCTCATTTTTATACAAAATGTAAGGGGTGCTTAGGCAACCAGGACTTTAGTTTTCCTCCTCTTAGATATGAGGTTTTGATATTCACGCTGGATGCTAACCATAACTGTGTTATTGTTTTTACAACAGTTCCATGATACTGGAGGACATTAGAAACATTTGGGACAGGACTGATGCACAACATTAACAAATGCAAACAAACAAGTCAGTGATTCACAAATCAAACAGAAGATATTATAGTTTCATATGATCTTACTTACAATATTCCCCCCCATGCACTACACAATAGTCTTGAATTTTCATATATTACATATATGCTACATTCTCTTATTTCTTATTTCACTGATATAAAGGCAAACATATCTCAATGCAAAGTGTAAGCTGCTCTGCTTTTCTTTACATTTAAATTAGTATTATAGGTTGAAATCGGACGATTCAAACAGTATGACTTAGCTCATAGCAAACATAAATGTAGCTCATAAACTGGATTTTACGTAAACTCATAATTCCTCTGATAGCAAGAATAGCAATTTCAATGTTTGTTTTTGTTTTTATCAACAATCACAATGTATATACATCACCAGAACTAAAGCAAGCTCAAATTTTAACATGATCTTCCAAATGTTTTTGTATTGCACACACATAAATACACATAAAAATACTGAACTAATTTTTGGGAGAGGTTACAGTAGTAGATTTTTAAACATCTCTATTTTATATTTAAAATGCATACCAAAACATCTTAAAAAACAAACAAAAAAAGAAATGTCGTCAATATGCTCGTTTCATAATGTCCTAATACTGTGTGCAGCCACCCGGTGGTGGTTTCGAATGATGTCCATTAATAAAATGCCATAACAGTAAAATGTATTAATACTTGTGTCCTGTGCGATGTCATGTCCTTACAGAAGGGTCAAAGGTTGGAGAGCAGTCATGGGTTGGCTAGTTGACTACCCCACTAGATTTGTAGATGGGCTTTTTTTTAATTTTCATTTTATGACCACATGTTGATATTCCATTAACTGCAAAGAGAGAGATAGAAAGAACATAAATGTGAATGCATCCTAACACACTGCACTGAATATGTTTACTATGCCAAAATCAAGAATCAGAAAAATATATATTTTATTGCAGCAGATGTAAGAGCAGGGTGTGATTAATAACAGGATCCTGGCACTACCATTGTGCAAGCGGGCTCACTGGCATCCCTGGGAATTTCCCTTTCACGCCTATGATCCACCCAAACAGGTGTTTTTAATTATTTTGTTTGGGTGTGTACTCTTAGTACAGACTGCACGTGTTAAGGCAGGATAACATAAACTACAGATGTACCAATACCATTTTTGCTTCCCAATACCAATTCTGAGTACTGATTCGATACCAGTGCGTTAAAAACATATACATTATTGTTATTATTTTCAGCAGCTTTATACTACTTTCCCTGTATGGAGGTTATTTTATGCATCTGCTTATCAATAAATGACCTGGTAAAATTAGATCGGGGCATAGATTTGTGTACTGACTGATACCATTTCCAGGCATTTCCAATTCTAGTATCGGTATCACAATGGCCCTAAGGTAAACAACACCTTTATTTTCAGCTGTAATTAATGTCATAGGTTACACCTATGATTCTCCTCCTATGATGACTCAAAGTGTCTGTGGCGGGAAATATTCAATGCACAAATACTCCACCTTTGCAACTGACTTTTAGCTTAACTCCTCCACCAGGTCTGTCAAGCTTTTGATGCTTACTCCACACAAGTTCTCACACCTTTATGTGTTCAAGGACTTTCCAGGCCCAATTCCCGCAAACTCAAGGACCAAACTTGGTTTGAGATTCGGATCACAGTTAATTACTGTTACAACAATGAGATTTTTAATTAATTTATATTTGATTAGATAAGAAAGACAGAGGCTTGAACATGTGAACAGAAATGAAAGATTTGCTTGCGTCAAGTAAAAACAATATCAAAAGAAGTTAATTTCTATTCTTGAACAAAATCTCTAAATTCATCACTTTCAATGACCCGTGTCTTTTTTGTCTATTTTCAAAAACGTTCAATGCGTTGATTGAAGACCTGTGGGAACCTAATCCATATCTCATGAATCTGGAGGTTGATGCCTATTTTTCTTTTAGACTTTCGAAAGCAAAAACCTGGTATCATGTTTGCAGCGTAGTGGGAAGTTAAACCACTGGAAGTCGGCAAAAACAAGATCTTCAGCTCCTGTTTCGTTAAGTTGCTGTGTGTTCCTTACTGTCTCTTACTGGGAGGGGATGCTGGGCGAGCCGGAGCGGTGGAAGTGGATGTTCTGCCACTTGCCGTCGCGGCGGTGCCACACACGGGTCTCCTCAGACTGCATGGTGCGGGGCATGCCGGCAGCATCCATGTACTGGGTCAGTCGAATGTAAGCAATACACGCTGCATTTTCCCCAATAAGGTGCACGTGTGGATTCAAGAGGATGGTGTGCACCGGCTTATTCCCTTTAGACAGGGCTGAAAGAGAGACAAAATGGCTGATTACACGGAGCAAATGTCATATGAATATAATGGATATCACTTTCTTCACATGGCTGGGTGATGATGGTTTGGGAAATTCCAAGACAGCTGCATGACAAAAACCAAACACTAACCAGACCTTTAAAGGAGGGCTAACCCCATATGAAGAGAAGAAGAACTGGAAGTCTCCATATGTTGATGTTGGATAGTGGACAAGCACAGGCTTGCCAAGTGATTGAGGTTTCTAGGACATATCTGGTTTATCTGAACTATTTTTATCCAGACTGAGGACATTCTGCCATTTATAGCAGTCATTACTCATTAGTGGTTTTCTGCTCCAAGGTTAGTCCAAAATCACAGCAATGACCTTGTAGTATACCAGCATGTAAGATGATAGGATTAAATATTGATGAGAACATAAATACGAATGCATTATTTACACTCTCTTCCATATGAAAAACACGCTCAAAACCCCTTTTTCGCCATGTTGGAGGCCTTCTTTATGTTCAAAATCTGGATACTGTTCACTTAATATAATATATAATATATAATATATATATAATGTTTCAACCATATTAATTTGAAGCAATGAAACAGATTTCCGTGCAGAACTTAAGATTTTTAGTCTCTTTCTGCACACGATGGCTGTACATCACCTGTCCACTAGGTTTCAGTGAGTTTCCTGTATGCATGCTTGTGCTTTCCAATAACCAATTACACTTGTGACCTGCCTCTACAGCTGTTGCTTATTGACTCGTTATGCTGCATGCATATATGGCTTGAGCAAGACAGAACTCACAGCAGTGTGAGCTATTCAAGAATCATTGTGTGTCAGTATATGTGTTGTTAATGAGCAACCTGCAGGTTACCCTTAATTAAATTTGAGTAATTTTAGTGCACATACTGGCTTCTGCAAGTGTACTTCATAATGTCAGTTTTATTCAGTGGCAATGCTCCAACTTCAAAATAAGTGTAAGAGTCATTATCTGCTCACTCCCATGCCAACTGAAAGTTAAGTATGGTTTCTGAATCAACACAATACTTGTACACTGGAGCTTCACAACAAAACAGCATGCAGATGGGAACTTGTTTCAAAGCCAAAAAAGACACCTGAAAGAAAACATAAAGTGGCTCGCTACATCCCCTATGGTGTAATCCAAATCTCCGGAAGCCCCAAAATGCTAAATTGATTTGAATAGCCATTATTTACCCTCTGCTCAAAAGCCAAACTCCTCACTGTCGCCGTTGAGCTAAAAACATTAGCTCACACCCTGTTTGAAGTGTGTACACAAGCTTGACCATGCGTCCAAGGTGTAAATGACATATTTTCAAATCAATTTGGAACCTCAGGGGCGTCCAGAGACTTGGATTAGACCAGATGAGCAGCATTTTATGTTTATTTTAAACTTTCTTTAACATTTTAAAACAAGTCCATCTCTACTTTATTTGAAGAACCCTGTTTTGCTGTGAAGCTTAAGACATATTTTGTGGACTATGAAACTTCACAGGGTGCACAGATAATGACTGAAATTTCATTTTTGGATGAACTTATCAATTAATGTGTAGTTTGTTTTTATATATTTTTGATTCTGTATTCACGGACATAAAATTGAACAAACAAGCTCTCCCTATTGAAAATAGAACAGCAAGTATTTTACACTGTTTCCCAGCAAACAACCCATTACCCACTACATCACTCAGCACATCCTAACAATGTAAGCAAGCATGTTTACAGCATTTTTCCAGAGCAGCTGCAAAAATTTCAACAACTTGATGTTACCCTTAAGCCTTCTGTGTAGTTCTGGTGTGCAGCCAGCTGGCTACTTGCACCTTTTGGAGCAACCCCAGACCTACCGCTAATACATTTGTCAACGACTCTGGACAACAGTTGCACAAGTAAACTTGTTTCTAATGGATGATCCTGTTTGTGCTCTACTATAAAGATATTTTATGAATCTATTTTGTAAAATGTGATTTTATGGCACATACAGCTGCCTCTGTGATGCTGCTGAACTTTGTTTTTTGCCACAGGATGCTTTTCAACTCACCATTCTCAAAGTAAAAGCGATGGAAGTCATGTCCTTCCACCAGGTTGCCCAGGGCCTCAGGCTCAAAGGAAGTGAGACCAGGATCACAAATCTTCCTGTTAAACCAAAAAAACAGAACAGAGAATTAGCAAAGAAAGTAAGCGAATAATTTGGGGATGTTACTGTACAAATGCAGAGAAGAAGAAACTTACGCATAGGCCTCAAAGTCTCCATTATTGATAGACTCAATCAACTGCTCAGTGACTTTGATAATTTCCTGCTTGCGGGCTATAACACAAGATCACAGAAAACCATCAACCACACAAACTGAAAAAGATTCTCTCTCTTTTTTTTAAATCAAGTTTTCACTGTATTTCAGGCAAATGTAGGTCTGAGTGCAGTTCTTACATCAAAACCAAATGGGTTTCTACTCTACAATTAGCGGGATTCAAAGTTATTAGAAATGGGAAGGCACTCAATAAAAGTGTTTTACAAAAATTGTGATTTCATATCCGAGTACGAAAACAACAAGAAAGCCTCCCATGACTAATAATGATATCAGGCAGGAAAATGCAGGATGACACGACTCCTTTCACCCAACAAAGCTCAAAATGAACAAAGACAAACCAATGCTCAGATGCAAGTAATTTGCTACAAAAGCAATTTCAACTAAGTAATGTTGACAGTTACCTTTATTGTTATTGGTGCAGGCTGGGGGATATTAAAAAAATTACTTAATTGGTGCAACAAAAGAACACGTCAGATCGTAAGCTTTCTGCTGCATGAGTCAATGTTTGGGTAAGTAAGAACAGAAGGCAAATGGAGTGAGAACAGTATCTGCACAATTCAAATGTACAGCAGGAGAGCTTCTTCTTCAAATCAAATACAGAAGAATAAATCAGACACAAGGAGAATATATTTAAGGGTAAAAAAACAGAGGTTTGCTATCACTGGAGAGGGGATAGACATCGCAGAATAAAAACACCCGCTCATATAAGACGAGGGGATGATTTGAACACGAGGAGCACAGGATTGAAGACACAGATCACTTTCTTCCACCGGTGACTGAGTAACAGGAGGGGAACAAAACAGGGCAATTTTCCCCCACAGTGGAGGGACTTACTCTGAACTGAGGAGGTGGGAGTCTGCCTTGAGTCAGACATCTGTGAGGAACGGCTCTTAGAGCTCAAGAGACCGCTCACTAAGCTGCCCAGACGAAGGGCTGTTGGAGATTTCATGGATGGATGTGCGATTGGGTGTCATGTGTGTGTGTTAGGTGGGGGCATGTGACAAAGATACGGGTTGATTAAGGTGAATGTGTATGTATATATGTATGTATGTATGTAAGTATGTATGTATGTATGTATGTGTGTGTTGGCAAAGGCAAGATAGGAATTATGGAAGAATGGATAGTTTCAACAAAACACAAGAAATGGAAGAAAAATAGAAAGGAGACAAATTTAATACTGAAAAAATAATACAAAGCTAAATTGAAGAAGCAAGCAGTCTGAACCAATCTGAGCATCATCCTCAGACACAGGATGGGAGAAAGTTGAGGATGCTCGGGTGGGGAAGACGGAAAAAGAACAGGGCGGGCTGCATTTCGCTAGCGTTGACAGCCAAAAAGGGGGGGTTGCAGTAGATAAGTTGTTTTGTTTTTTTGGGTTTTTTTTTTAACTGCGCATGAAGAAAAACAGGAAAACCAAGGAGTGATCAGTTGGATTGGAAAGGTGAGGACTGGTGGTTGTAACCTCACAGTGTTGAGCAAGGATATTAAGCAGGCATGTCAGTCGAAAAAAAACAAATGATTCCCTACCTTTTACATCCTCATCCTCTATGGTGGTGTTGGCACTCTCAATGGACTCCTGATAAATGACAACATCAGTATCAATAATGACTTAGCACAAATTACATCTGTAACATCAGTGAGTGCTGAAATTAGGAGCATTGCAAAATCTTGATATTCACGATAACTGTAATATTTAAAAAATGAAATATTGATATTGTGTTAATACATGATAAACATGATTCTTATGAATAATCAGCATGTGCATCATTTGTTTTTTTGAGTTCATCTGGTTGCCTTTTCACGAATATTGAGTAGATGATAGTAATTGTTAATGACTCTCTCTCCACCTCCATGTACTCATATTTTGTGGGCAATTTATTTGCCAGAAAAGACACAAAACCCACAGTAAACAAAGTTAAAGGTGAATATTGACTGAAATTATTATAGATGTGATTTTGTTTGGCCACGATAATTATGCTGCGAAAAATGTGATATTGTGACAGCCCTAGTTGAAACTAAAAGTAAAGAAAATAATTTGTCAATTAAAATCCTCTGTTGCAATACAGGAGAAACTAGACGAGGGATACCATTGAACAAACGTCCCTGGCTCAGCTTTAATCAGGGATGTTGCGATTACGTGGTTAGGGTCTTAAACCCAGAGGCCAGCAGGATTCCCGGATGAAGATCATTTATTAGCAGTTGATCATGTAACAAGTACACAGTACAACTGAATTGCTGTTAACGGTTGGGGGCCATACTATTGTTATTAATTTTAACTGTGACTTGTTTTTTTTGTTTTTTTGCAATACCTTATTTCCATCCACAGGGTTGTGGATTACAGTTGTCTGCGGTTCCTAAAGAGAACAAATGACAGAGAACGTGAGGGAAGACATGAGAAACGACAAAAGGCACAGAAACTGTTGAAGGAAATGAGATTGTGTTTGTTTTCAGAATGTCATGGTCAAGAAGGTGATCTATCTATCTATCTATCTATCTATCTATAACAAACCTATGCATCTTAATGTCTCTGATATAATATAAATATAATAATTATAGTTATAATAGTTATAATAACCCCTCTTCAATTGTCCACTTGTTTTTCTTTCTTTGGGCATTTATCTCCCTTCCTGCATGCCATTGTTGCTCAGTGTCTCTTTCTGTGTCTGCTTTTCTTTCATCAGCCCTCCTGCCTCAGTAATCAGATGTCTGGGCTTTTGTGGAATCGATTCTGATGACCAGCTCAGACCTTCTAATCACTCGGCCCGATTACAGTAGATTATAACATCAGCAGCCTGAATCTGTGAGTGTTTGTGTGTGTGTGTGTGTGTGTGTGTGTGTGTGTGTGTGTGTGTGCGTGTGTGCGTGCGCGCGCGTGTGTGCGCCATGACGGAGAGAGAAAGGAGGATAGAGAGATACAGACAAGAGAAAGAAAGAGAGAGATGCCATGTGCCTGTGTTCATGCGTAATCGTCCTGGCAGCCAATGGGGGGGCAGAAATCCTTTGACGTCATGCAGAGCAGCAGTCATGTGGCCTGACGTAGACAGCCAGTCAGCAGACACCATGTGCGAGTCAGTGAGTGACGGCCAAATCACTCGGGAATGTAGCATCGTAATGAGCCCAAGCAGCTGACATCCTCATACTCCAGCCATGCACAGACAAGCTAAATAGCACGTCCTCACCTCTCGTCAGGAATTTTACTATCAAAGGCAGAACTGATGGTGCTGAAGTACATTTCATGATATGGGAG
This sequence comes from Spondyliosoma cantharus, assembly GCA_900302685.1. Taxonomy (NCBI): domain Eukaryota; kingdom Metazoa; phylum Chordata; class Actinopteri; order Spariformes; family Sparidae; genus Spondyliosoma; species Spondyliosoma cantharus. The sequence continues at coordinate 25,900 of OMLP01005040.1, read as the reverse complement.
GAGCACATGCAAGGTGTGTGAAGAGGGAGGACAGAGGAGGGGTTCTTGCAGAGGAAAAGGGGGAAGGAGAGAGGGGATTGAGGTAGAGGTTGACCCTGAAATACATATTTAAATCTACACTATTCATGTGTGTAAAGGCTTATTGTTTCAACCCAATGTTAACAATATACAGATCCGGCAAGTCCAAAGCTTTGTATGCCCCATGCATGCTCTGCTTATTCAGATAAATGACTGAATGCACCGATCTAAATTATGAAAAGTTTATCTTAGCTGTATCAAATGTGCCAGAGCTGGGACATGCTGCGCAGCCACAAAAGCTTTTGCACACTATTTCATTCAGGGATAGCCTAAAGATGAACTTGACATCTGTTTCACCCCTTCTTACCACCCATTTTATTTTCATTCTTAAGCATTTAAATCTTATCAATCACGGTTGAGATCCAACAAGAAAATGATCTGCCTCCCGTGTGAAAATCTAGGGGTGAACCTGTACCTCCTCCACAGCGTGGGCGGGAGGTGGGGAGGTGTAGAGGTTTTGTGGATGAAGGTGCGGGTGTAGGTGAGGTCGTGTGCGTATACCAGCGCAGGGGCAGGGCCAGTGTCTTTAGGACTGGTCACTGTGTTGGCTTTGTTGTTGACCTGCAGGGGGCAGTGTAGAGGGGACATGACACACATACACACTTTTCGCACACACGCTCGCACACACACACACACTCTCGCTATGGTCCATTCCAAAGAGATCATCCCAACTCATGTGTCTCAAAGATCTGATGTTACTGTCGCGTTTTTATCGACCAAGACCTCTAAATTTAGTCTTATGAAGTGTATCTAATGAGGCACAATTCAGTTGGAAGGTAGATGTAATAGGAAAACCTCACTTCAGATGGAAGCAGAAATAAGAGAAGTCAGTTAAAATGGGCTGTGCTGAAGTTGTGGGAAGTAAGTCTCTAAGACCCAATTTTGATTGAGTTCCAAACGGCTATTTTCAGGAGAATACAAAAGAAGATTTTTCCATATTCACACAACCTACTGAATAGACCTTTTTTTTTTAATTACCGGTTTTGTTTTCAGTACGGTTTGTTTATTGACTGTTTGTCAGCAAGATTCCCCAAAAAATGCTGTGATACTACGATTTTCATGAAACCTGGGGGAAGAATCCAACAAATGTGAGAGGGGATCCGAATCAAATTATTAACATTATTTCACTTTCATTTAAAATTGTGAAATAAGGGATAAGGCCTTGGTAGAATAAAGGCCATACATCTTAAAATATATTTATATTTAGTTGTGAAAAACACAGCCAATTGTAGAAATACAATGACTCCATATCAAAATTCACATTCACTAGAACCAGTAATCCGCTGAGGTGGCCGACGCAAGTGGTTGCTTAAACTCCATACAGAAAGCAGCTGTCACAAACAGAGAGTAGTTTCATGGGCACACCGCAACAATTTTAACGCTTTTTTTGTGCAGTTAAAGGAATGTTAACACAACTGAACTGAACAACAGTGCAACTGATTATACTAACACGCTATTTTCTCTATATGCAAATGTATGTAACACTCAGGTAAAAAGTATACACCATTCAAAAAGTATACACCATTCACCCTATTACAAGACACTGTACCATCAGAAAGATTTTCAAGCTTTTGCTCTAAGTTTAACATTTTTTTCCCATTTAGGAGTACATAAAAAATGCACACTTGAGATGATGAGTCTGCAGCTGGGCACAACAATATAATCTTCATAGTTCTAGAAATATATCAAGATGATGGTTGTGCTTGCAGATTATGTCACAGAAAGGTAGACTACTTGGCCTTGGTGGAGGCACGCGCTCTCCAAGTGCCCGTCTAGTTTTCATTTGGGTAACATGACAGGGGGATGAATTTCCTGGAATGGATCTCATAGCATGACATACTGTAGGCCTGAGTAAGACCCAAACACAGTGACACTGATTCAAAGAATGTATGCAGAGGTCCAATTAAATATCAACACTCACTTATATGTCAATCTAACTACATTCTCAACATTGTAACTGCATGCAGAGTGCACATGCACTTCTGCATCAATGTTAATTTCAGACTGGGTCCTGATCAGACAGAGAAACTAGAATTAGAACACATTAGGGGCTCTACGGTAAAGATTACGTGACTATGGAAAATATGAGATATGGTCTATAAAAACAGGCAAGACATGTTTGATAAGACTACAAATGTAACTCCATGTGGTGTGAGATCAAGCGAAGACATTAACAACCGTTGCCCACTGCTTGGAAGACTGTCCCTGAATGATGATGTCATTAAGTGCACGATGCATAATAATTATCCAGAAGGGGTCTCAGACACTGAGCGTTCCAACAGACTAATGCAAGTATCAAAGCATTGTCTTCACTGTGCAAAAGCAACTCACCTTGACGCCGTCTTTGTTCTTGTTGAGCAAACTCTTGGCTGCTGTAGAGGGAAAAAGAAAGAGGTGACACTTCAGCATGAGAGTTCACCAGCAGATTCCTGAGCCTGAGGCTACACTAACATGCAGCAAGCATATCAGTCGACTGTGCTTATCTTCAAACTCCAGGTGCAAAAATCCAACTGCAAAATCCATAATGCAATGCAACAGATGCTTAGAATGGCATCATCATTTATGCTGTGTTGTTCTCCTACTACATACTAATTCACATGTGAAGGGTTGAAGGGTGGGTGGTATATTTAGCAGGTGATGAAAGGGATAATCTACCCATCTTTAACAGACTCTCACAGCATTCTTAAACTGACACTTGCACACATACACATGCACCTGCGAGCACTCGCACATCCCACAATCCCAACACTCGCTCCCGTGTTTTTCTCATGGCATCAAAAGAATCCAAACACTAGATTGCATTTCAAAATGCATGCTGCATCCTTGTCTGAATTTCATTCTGATCTCATATTGGCACTTTTGCCAGCGTGAGGTTCAATAGCGTTCTTTCGAATACCAAATACCTCATCTTCATGCAAATGTGACTGCTATTAGGAGACTAAGTAAGGCCTAAACAACACAACTATAACAACCCCGCATATTTCCCTGTCATTCCAAAAATCTTACCTCAAATGGAAACCACAATCCAAACAAAAGAAGGAAAGAAAATTGAAATAGGAAGAAAATGATGAATAAAAAGAGGCACAAATGCACTAATGCATTTAACTATATAATGGAGACAGAAAGCAGGCCAGTAAGAGCCTGAGAAAATAGAGACAGTTCAAAGGAAATGCATGCAAAAATGTATGATTGAGTGCAAAATAGAAACAGGGTGAAAGAGCAACAGCTAGAGAGATAAAGAGAAATGACTGTTTACCAGTGGCACCTTTGTGCCATGATCATCTTTGCTCTATGGAAAAACAGATTGAAGGCATTCAAGAAAAAGCCTCTATTGATTTATTTATTTTTTTTCAAAGTTAAAGCACATTTTTACCTACTTTGTAGTGCCTCTGATCTGTTTTCCTCATGACTAGAAGATGCACCTAACCAGACTACCTCCAACATATTGGGCTGAGAAGCATTTCCAGTCTCCTGTTTTTTGTTTTTTTTCAGTTTTTCTTTTTTTTAATTAAGATCAATGTTTTTCGTTTATTTGACATGTTCTTGGACATCAGGCTCAGAGGGACATACCTGAGAAGTTTCTTGTGACCAGCAAAGTGGTCAGTATGGCTCCCTGCAGTGATAGAAAATGAGGAAAGAAGGAGGTAATGATGATGGAAGGAAGTAAAGAAGAAAGGAAGGAGGGGACAGAAATAGGAAGATTGATTAAAAGGTTACAGGGCGAAGGAGGAACACAGCAAAAGGGCAACTTGAAGGTTTTAGAGAGCAAGTCATCATTTCTAAGTTACCCTGAGAAGTCTTGAGTGAGGAAGACAGAGAGAGAGTGGGAGAGAGAAAGATGGCTGGATTGATTGTTCTTGAGAAATAGAAACGCGAAGGATCGCCAGACGTCTCACCTTGAGTTTCCTCCTGGCATTGAATTTCTTCAGGCACTCCACAGTCTCCTGCCTGTGCATCATGGAGGCTACAGTGGACCGTTGCTGCAGGAAGAATATGAGAGGATTTGAGGATTAGGGGGGAAATTAAACAATGGATGAGAGGAATGTATAGGATATGCATGTGTGTGCGATAAGACTGTGGGGAATTCATGCGGGTTGGATCTGATACTACTGAGGCATTCTGTTACCAATAATAGTTCATCATTATCATTATCAATATGTCTGTTCATGTGTGTTTTTTCTGCATCTCTGATTGTGTGCGTGCGTGCGCCACATACGCAGATCCAGGGGTGTTTCAGGGCCTCTGCGGCAGTGATGCGTTTACTGGGGTTGATGGTTAGCATCTTGTTGATCAGATCTTTGGCCTCAGGAGTTACAGTGTCCCACTCTGGGGACGGGAACTGTCAAAAAAACAAGAGAGTGTTTAAACGCTCACTACACAGATTAATATCGCATCATCAGATCCTGTTTTTAAAGCAAGGCCAGGAGAGGAGGAACAAAACAACAGCACAACAAGTGAAAGTAAAAGACAGAAAATGCAGTAAATATGTGTACTGAGAATTGCATGTGTGTTTATTAGGGCTGTTACTTTTTATCTTTATTTTTATGGGTATGCATACTGAATTCCAGCTATTGCTATGAGTTCCAATGTGAACAGTTTACAATCCTTTTAATGACAGCCCTGTTTATAACTGTCTGCTTACATCATAGGCCCCAGCCTTAATTTGCTGGTAAAGGCGGTGCTGGTCCTCATCCCAGAAGGGAGGGTAACCCACGAGCAGGATGTATAAAATCACACCTAGAAGGAAGTGACATGGTAAGTTAAGCACGTTAACAGAAAATACCAATACACTGTAATACTGTATACGGATATAAACTCTATTATTAAAGCTCCTTTTGGTGAAATAGTTGCTTTCAGATGGTGGAAATCCCAAAGAGTCAGTATTTGATGAGGTGGGAAACCCAAAGCATCAGTATTACTATCTTACTAACAGGAGCTTTAACCAACAGAGTACAAAAATGTCCTCTTAACACTGCAGAAAATACTTGAAACAACATGAAGTAGCAGTGCTTGTGCAGAGCCATAGATAAAAGCCATAGACTGAAGCTTTAGCTCCAGCGTCAGGTTCATTCAAACAGCTGCAGATAGAGAATCTAAATGTTATTTACCACAGGCCCACATGTCCACTGGTTTCCCATATGGGTCTTTCCTCAGAACCTCTGGAGACAAGTATCCCGGGGTGCCTGCAAAACCTGGAGGAGCAATATGGATGGAGGGAGGAGATGTGGAATGGTAGGCCAGAGTGGGCAATTCAGTGACCGGGCTGTTGAGTGATCGATTGATCGACTGATGATTGGTTGGTTGCTTGATTGACCAACTGATTCAGGTTTGTAAAATGGATGTATGAATACTCACCAAACCATGCCTGCTGGTCCCCCTGCACCTCGATAGCCAGCCCAAAGTCAGCCAACTTGACCGCCGCCCCCTTCAGCTTACTGGCCAATAGAAGGTTCTCAGGCTGGGGGGGGCGGAGTCAAACAGGTTAGAGGTGAGAGGTCACGCGCTCTGGGAAAAAGCCGCCCACAGACACCGATCTAAAATCAGATTAGCCAAACCAAATCCTAATATCAACTATTAGGGGTCAAAGATGCTAACCTGCTCTTAAATCAGTGTCTGAGGCAACTCCCTTTTCTGCCACGCAAAGTGACAGAGAAACACAAATGTGCAACGGGACCAAATCCCTACGTGACGACGGACATTTTTCCAGCTGTGGACTTGCTCCCTCAGTCTTGTGGATTTTGAGTGAGTTAATTGGCAGCAGACAATGACAATAACACCAATTCACTGTTAAAATCCACGAGTGGGAGCAAAGTGCACACTGCAGGGAGAAGGATACAGGAGGGACGTGTGGTGTAACAGGGGACGTGGGTGTAAAAGACTAGTGACTCAGCCACATATGGGTAACTACAAACCGCACATCGCACGCTAACACAGTTTAGCACAATCATAAATATATGCAAGTCCCCAGCACACTCACACACACACAGAGACACAGGTGCAGAAAGGTCTTTGCTAACCTTAGGCCAGTTAGACAGTGTGCTCTACTGAATAATACATTTCCTAACATTTAGAGACTCTAAACACAGACAGCCTGTGAGCAGTCAGTTTATGGCAGACATATGACTCAACAGGACATTAACTGACAACTGGACACATCCACATTTACATAACGATGAATAAATCCTCCCGATAATGGAGCATCCTTAAACTTAAAATCACTTCAGCAAAGGACATCTCCCCTTACAAAGTCAACAGATTGAAAACAGCACAACTACATGTTTTCACAACGCATTTTGAAGATATTCAGGAGACTCTTTTTTCTCCCACATAAAAACGCTCTTGGGAGGTTATGAGACTACAGACTACCATTAGAATATTCATAACCTTGGTAAATCTTTCTCGACATAATTTTAACATAATTATGCAAATGCTGATCATTGCTGAGGTTCTGGCTTCTGATTGCTCCTATTCCTGTCATCTAAACGCTGCACTCGCACTACAAGTAAAGATACTTGCATGCTCTCTGAAACATCAGGGGGAGTATCAGAGGACGATCCTTTATATTGACATTGGCAGGACATACTATCAATTCCATACTATCGACTCAACAAGATTCTAATATAACAAAGGCAGACTGGAGAGCTAGGCCTTAAACCGTAACTCGACCAATTTCCACATTACAGTGTGTTTACAGTTCTCAGGGGGTGCTACTGAATGAAAAAAAATTACCATAAAGCCTTTTGTGGCTCCCAAGGTAGCTGCATGTAATCTGATTAATTGCCTCCATTGATGTCATTCAGTGGCTAGTTTGCATTGTGGGTAATTTAGGCACCAGGTTGTAGAATATGTGGAATAAAAAAGGCAATATGTATTTGTTTTAAAAACGCCCCATAATGAGTCCAACAGTGTTATAAGAGTGTAATACTAGACCAGGGGCCTGCTTTTCAGGACCTGGTGGCTAAATTACCCACAATGCATTTTGGCCACTTATTGACATCATATGAGCCAATTTATCAGATGACATGCAGCTTCCTCTGGAGCCACAAAAGGCTTGAAATTATTTTTTTCACATATGCAGTAGTACTCCCCAAGAACACACTTTAGATGTAAAGGTGGTGGATTTACCCTTTAAGTCTGTGCAGTTCGGTAGGTTTGGATCTTATTCCTGCTCAGATTTGCAGCCAATTTCAAAGCTGAGGTCACGGTCAAATGACTTTTATTAATTGCTCAAATCTTAAAGGGCTTCTCTGACAAAGAAACGCATATTGTGACAATAAAACATCCTTATGATGAAGAAATAAATATTGATTTGAGTTTTATTGCAAACAGATTGCGAAAAGTATCTGGAGGCAAAAGGTTAAGACTGTGAGGGGAGTCATTGGGTCTTTCTGAGTGTTGCCATCTGTTGTACAGAGACACGACTGAACATGGCTGTAGCCATGGCTGCAGTCATACAAACCTTCAGATCCCTGTGGACAATCCCATTAACATGGCAGTGATGGACACTCTCGAGGATCTGCTGTATGCAGTGGCTGAGGGCAGGGGAGCAATGAGCAAGCGCAGGATTGTGAAGAAGCAAATGGATGGAGAGGAAAAGGAAAGGAAGAACGGCAGAGAAGAGAAGACGAGGATAAGTAATTGATAAGAAGAGAGGAGGAAACAATCCCATAACAATGTATCACATGTCGTTCTCATTAGACTTCTTATGTGTGAAGCTGTTTTCTTGACAAGATGACATTAAGTCACATGAAGGCAAGTCATTCATCACAAGATTAAATGTATTACACAAAAGCTCTACAGTGCTGAGAATACATAGATACACACACACACACATACACACAAACACACTATATCTGCCTCGCTTTCTCTCTGGGGAGGCAGCATTTCAACATAAAGCTGGCAGTGTAACGTAGGCCGTGTATGATTAATACCGCAGGCTATATGTCGTTAATCAACTTTATAAATAACTGTGTGAGATGCCTCAGAGACAAGGCAGCTGTATCACACCTCTGAGACGGCCGTACATGAAACACACAAATATACACACCGGCAACAGACAGAGATGCATAATGGCTGCTTTGCTCAGCAAGTATGTGAGTGCGTGTGGGTGTGTGTTACCTGGCATCAGCCTCACTGTAGTACTCCCTGGCTACGATGTCCTCGAACAGCTCTCCTCCTGTCACCCTGTGGAGAGGGAGAGAGAAAATAGTACACTTGTTCCTGCCTCTCTTTCCGTATCGACGACTGAATCACAATCGCTCATTGATTTTGAACTGCCTCATATATATAGACATATTTAGAATCACTTTTTGTAGTAATTACATCCATAAACAATTAGCCACACAGAAAAAGGTAATCTAATCTGTCGAGTCAAAAATATGCCATCACACTATCGACACAATCACAGTGTTTCGCTGAGATATTGAAGCTTGTTTTTAGGCAATTTTCACTTGTAATATTTGCAGATTTTTTTCTTGTTTATTATAAGCCAATTACAACTTGTAAGACAACTTTTGTGGCATTTTCTGAGTGTAAAACAATGACACCATTGTGTGTATTAAAGGGGCTCTGTGGAACTTCTGTGCTGTGCTGGAAACCGGATGTGAGTTTATGTTAGCGGACTCCATTTCCAAACTAAAGTTAGCTACTGTCGCTCAGAGAGAGGCACTGAGACCAGGAACTCTAGAACGTGCATAAAGTCAGAGTCCTTCAAAAAAAAAAAAAATCACAGTCCAGCAGCATTAAACAATTTAAACAAATCCTCCACAGGCTTCCAAGAGACAGGGAGGGTCTCATTTTTCATGTCACATTACAATCCTCTCACATATGGCCAATAAAAAATACATGTAAATTGCTACAAAGTGTTGCATAGAACCCCTTTAATGTTTCAAGTGTGCGTATGTGTGCATGAAAGCTTGCATGAGAGTGTTTAAGAAGATGTGAATATGGTCACATATGTTTTTTTTTTTATTGTTGTGTATGGGTGCACATATACTAATAAGTTTTGTATAGACAAAGGTCCATCCACACACACACACATGCAAGAGGATGGATATAGGTCAGAAGCCTGTTGCACCAGCTCCTTATAAGTTCAAGCCTAGTTACAACTTTGCAGAGTGAAGATTTATGAATTGCTAAATCAGCATTCTCCCAAGGTTTGAGGAAGACTTGGGAGAAGGTAATTGGCGGGGAGTTCATGGAAAACACTAACAGCCAATCAAAATCTGAATCTGAATTTACACAGTTCACAACGTATTAATGCAAAATGCTTATCAATGCAAAACACACATTTAAACAGCGTTTTACATGAGACACAGTTTGTGTCCTGGTTTGGGTTTTTGGTTCGTCAATTCCCGTTTTATTTTGTGGAACTCGTGTCGTGTTTCGCTTCCACTCTTTGTCTGCTTTCCTGCCCTTTTTACTGTTCACCTGTCTTCCATTAGTGAATCGTTGCTTTGTATTTAAGCCTGTGTTTTCCCCTCACTCTTCCTTGGTTTGTCTGTGTTTCTATGTCCTGTCTTCCCCTCGTCTTATACTGGTTTGTTTCAATTTTTTGGGATTTGCTTTGTCTTTACTTAGTTTAGCTTTGCTTGTGGATTGCTGCTGTTTTGTTGCTCGAGTTTTTGGTGTGCCTTTGGTTATGGATTTGAGGGACTACAGCTCTGGTTGCATTAAAGCTTGTTCTTCATTCTCTTACCGGGCTGCCTCTTGCGTTTTGAGTGTCTTGCATTTTGGTCCCTTTCTGAATAAGTCGGACAGTTTGTTGCTTGATTTGCCAGTGCAAACGATGATTCTTAGGATATGATTTACACATCACTTAAGTCTTCACCAAGACATTCAATTTTATAGTGCAACCTAGTTTAATTGAATAGTTTGAACTAGTAAGAACTCAGGAAGTACTTTATACACACTATCCACTTTATCCAAATAAACAAGTTGGAAGGGAAGGTAAAACAAGACAAAACACATTAGACTAGAGGTTGGATACACCTGACAGACAATGTGTGTGTGCGTCTGAGAGTTTGTTACTCACAGATCAAACACCAGATAGTGGAAACCCTCCTCTGATATGCTGTCATGGAGTCGTACTGTAGAAGATATTTCACAAAACAAAGCACAGACAAGGAGAAGAGACAGAAGAAAAATGCCAAATGAAACAAAGCTGTCAATACCTCGATTCAAACATTGTCAATACTTACTGTTTACATTTCAGTTTGTGCTGCTGTTCCTCAGAGTTTGGTTGTTAGTTGTTGTGCGTAACAGAAACAGCGTGGAAATCAAGTTGCAAAATAAGTTTGCAGGGTATAATATAATCTATCACCACTTAATGTGATGATTCATGATGTGATGCAACCTAAACCCAGTTAGGTCCTATAATCAATTTCCAATCATTCTGTTCCTAGATAACTATACATAAGGAAGCCTGGGATGTTGCCTCCAGTATTAATTAAACAAAGCAACTGGATAACCCTAGCGATGAACCTGTACTCAGCCTTGTGGCATTTAGATCAGGTAAATGGTTAATGATTTGTACATCATTGTTTTGACATCTGAACTGGCATCTAGGGGCTCGACCTGGATTAGAATACAATGGGATATCAAATCAAATCCTATGTAAAGGTAAATATAAGATAAAACACATGAATTCTCACTGATAAATCATTCATGATGTTTAAATATTTAATATGAGCAAAATACCTTTCTACTTCCACTTTGGTCCTGGATCATAAAGATGTGCTGACATTACTACTGTTTTATATGGAGATATCAAATGTGCAATATGTAAAAATTGCTCAACGGTGACATTCATAATGAAAACAAATAGAGGGCAGGATACCCTAAGAGCAGAGATATTGCTAACTGCTGCTAACTGTAGCTGCCGTTACCTAGATAGCTCAGTTAGCTGTGCAGCTAGCTTTCCTGACTGGGAGTTTTTACACCGCAAGCACAGGAGCTTTGTACAGTTACAGGCCAGGGCTAGCTGGTTAGCATGCTAACTTCAGTAGATATACATTTATAGCACAATACATAGACAGAATAATGTCAAAACTGTTGACATTTAAATGTTTTCAATTTAAGTTCCTACATGTTGCCCCTTTAACATTCACAGGTATGTGTGACATTATGTAAGTCAATAATTCCCTCAAAGCCCACTTAGCATTTGATTCCTTATACTAAAGAATTGTCCAATATAATCTCTCTGTGTCATCTCTTCTTCTTTTGTGTATTTTTCTACGTAACATACATTTTTTTCAGATTTCAATGCCTAGAAGTCCAAATGTTCAGTCATAGTTGTTCTCACACAGCAAAGCCATCTTAAATCTGACTGGAATTGTAGCTTTGGTGCAGAACCGACTTACAAAATCTGAATTAATGACAGCAAGGAAAAGAAAAAGGAAGAGCATGTGAGTGTGAAAAGAACATAAAGAGGAGAGACAGGTTTTATCAGAGGCATAATGAGGAGGAAAGAGTGTAATGGGTCAGTGGTTTAGACATAGGGCGTAGGGCACCTGTGTCTTTCTGATGACTCAGCTGGGTAGCACACAGATACATCATCATTAGATACCTGTACACACACACACACACACACACACTTGGTTTCTCCTCATAACTGTGTCTAGAAGATGAATAGCCACAGCAGGATTCACCAGAGACCTGAACAAAATGAGGGTGCTTTCGTTTGTATCAGTGTGCATATTTTAAGATCGAGGACTCGCTGCTCACCGATGTTGGGGTGCTTCAGTAAACGACAAATCCTCGCCTCTCTCTCCAGCTTTTGATGATCTAGAAGGAAAAACAGAGGAGACACAAACACAGAGGGAAACACAAACAGGTTGTTTTTAATGCTCTTCATTATTCACCACTTTGATTGGCTTTCTGAATCATCGAACATGAAGCTGGCTGCAAGTTAATTTAGATGTTGTGGAGGACACGAGTGTTTGGGCATCGTTGCCAGTGTGGATGTTTGTTACTTGACATTCTCACTTCTGTATGTGTGTGTGTGTGTGTGTGTGTGTGTGTGTGTGTGTGTGTGTGTGTGTGTGTGCGTGCATGCGTGCGTTGGCTGTGTGTCAACTCGCCTCCTTTCCTTATCAGAACTGAGATGCTTGACAAAAATA
>OMLP01005038.1:4844-15594 GCA_900302685.1 Spondyliosoma cantharus | reverse complement strand
GTGTTTTTTTTTTTTTTTTTTTTTTTTTCAAACGAGTTGACTGTACAGTACAGCAGAAGAGGGGAGGACTAAAAGAGAAGGAAGAGGAGGAGGCGAGTATTGTACAGCACTGCAAGAGAGGTAAGAATGACAGAAAGAAAGAGGTCTTTTCCTGGGGAAGAGCATTCGCCTTTTTCAGCTTTCACATCTCTGCAGACGCTCAGGGGCATTTTATGTAACTACCATCACTGATAACAATGATTTTCTCCATTCTTTTTTTTTTTATCAATTTTGAACATATCAGATTATTTCATGACAAGCCCTGAGCATCCAAAATGTGTGGCTGACCAATTCTGAACTCCTACAGAGATGTGAAACACCAACAAATCTAAATATCAAGATATAAGAAAGTCCTTGGTCTCAGGAAGAGAGGAAATGTGCAAACAGCACTGAGGGAACTCAAAGGGGATACTCAGTCCAGGACTAATCAGTCCTGCTGGTTTAAGTTCCTACATGTCCTTCAGGTCCTAGAACCATTCACAGCATCTGCGTTGGGTTCCTCAGGGCTGACGGTTTCCGTACATCAGCGGTATGATGAAGACCGAGATGTCATCTCCGGAGCCCAGGCGCTCATTGGTGATCCTCCAGCCTCGGTCCCTCAGCACACCACGCGCTCTCATCACCAGGTCTTGTGCTGCCATCGTATACCTGGACAACAGAGGAAACAATGACGACAACAACTCAACTATGGGTAATTTTATGCTGTGTGAAACACGAGGTCACCCATTAATTGGGGTGAGTATTTTGTCATTATAACTGTATTATTTGCTATTTTGCTTCAAAAGGCCATCTTTGGACTTGAAAAGATATTGTATCCACTCTGCACTGGTGAGATAAAATGTCTATTTCTGTCTTTATATGCCCGTATTATAAAATGTGTGAAATATACGAGAGGAACTGATGCGTGGCCAAGGTTGGAATTTATCCTTGGAAGGCAAACAATATGTGCAAAACAGAAGCGCAATGTAGAGCAGAACAGCTTAACATTTAGATGGAATAATGCAGATGTACTTGACATACACCGGAGGAATGGAATCAAGATGTTCTTGTATACAGAATTAAAGTGTCAAAGATGTAATTAAAGAGGATGAAGATGGACAAAAAAATAGCAAAAGACCTGTGCACGTCATCAGGGTCACAGTTGGCCAGGAACGTGGTAACAGCTTCGGCTACTTCCTGGTTGGAGAGGACGTCCCAGAGGCCGTCGGTTCCCATTACCAGAACATCATCAGCCCCGTGCTCATACTGCATCAGGTTATATACTTTTACCTGCATGACAAAACACAAAACATTCAGGATTTCATCAAAATCACTGCTTGAAGCAGATCACCAAATTCTTAGGAATCATTCTCTGTGGACAATGATTATCTGTACAAAATGTCGAGGCAATCCCTCCAATAGTTGAGATATTTTAACTGTGAACAAAGAAGTGAACCAGCTGACCAACAACCAGCTGCTAGTGTGGCTAAAAACAGGTTATTGGTATCATATTACTTATTGCTTCTTTTCACTTTTGATTTAAATCTGCCACTGGGGCTCTCTCTAGAGCTCGACCAATACATTGGTTGGCCGATATTGGCCCAACGCAGATATTTCAGTATCGGTGTAAATGTTGGCTGATATGAAAACTTTGGTTTATTTAGAGATTGTAATGCAGCAAAAGATGCCTGGGGTAATTCATATTACTTCAATTCTGAGTTAGATGTATATTTTAGTGCACTGATGTAATTTTCGGCAAATAAGTTTGTTATTTAACTGTGAAATATCCTGACTCTGTTATATATCTTTGTTACATTTGTTTGCTAACCACGCTTGAGGGATCACTGCAAACAAATTATTTATATTGGCCAATATACCAATATGATATACAGATGGTAGTAAATAAAATAAAATGCAACGTTACCTCGAGTAAAGGTTGGATTTCTCTGGGTTTGAACATTGTTGAAGAATAATGTAAGCTCATAGCTCCTAGAAATACAGTATATTGCAAACGTCTTGTTGGTTTTAAACATTTTGAGGCAGAAATGTAAATCTTTAAGGTGATATCTATGTATGTCTGACAACAACCCAGTGACAACTCGACTGGTAGCATTAGAAACCAGAATAATGACATCAGAATTCTGAAGTTACATCAAGTAAAAGATTTCTTTCAGCAGCTGGCACACTCAGCTGAAGTGGTGCAAGTATTTCAGCCGTAAATGAATCTATACTGACACGGCACAGGGCACGGTAGTTTCACCACTTAATGAAGTCAATGCAGTTTTCATTCACTGAGAGCATCTCGAGGAGACGCTCGAGATGCTCTGGTGAGAGGTGAAAGTTGTGTTTGCGAGAGAAAGAAAGAGACGTGGAGTGCCGAGAGGAGTTAAGTCTGCCATGCGAACCCGGTATGAACTCCGGGTATTAATGAATTAAAGATCAAGCGGAGAGCTGTGGGAGGGAAAATGCAAAACTCTATAAGACAAACTACATCAGAAGATGAAAGCGCTTTGAAACCGGTGCCAGACAGTCAGACAGGTGAGCTCGAGTTCTCCTGCAGCGGAGGACCCCGCTCAGACAGGGACTGTAGTGCAGATAAGACAGGGGTAGAATCTGGTGAAGTCATGTAACAGACTTCATGTAGGACATGAGACAAAATAAGGGAAGGGACTGAGATGGCTTTGAATTCTTAAGAAGTTTGTTCAGATTGTGACTGTAACAGCTAAAGGGAAGAGTCTGAGGGGTTTTCGGGTTTAACGTGACGCAGACTTGTCAGCCCACAATTCCCTGCGTTTTGAGAGGCCAGCATGACAAAATGAAACACAGGACAACCGCAGACGTAAGCTGATACCTGCTGTAATTCTCTCTGTGCCCGATGGTATTAGCACCAGGGATCAATTTGTTACAAAGACTGGACTCCCATTTTGTACTCCCCCCCCCAATTGTCAAACTGTATCACCTGGCTGGACAACAATGCACTAAAAAGTATGTCCATTTTGTTTCAAGAAGACATTTCATTAATTTGTAGCAAACTGAATCAGGAAACTAATTAAGACTAACATGCAGAAAAACAGAGGGGGCTAAAATAAAGGAACTGATTGGCTCCTCCACGGCAAACCAAAATCAAAATTCTAACATGACATTTCCTGAGAGCATTTAATATGCAGGAACTACAAATATTGCACTTAAAACCACAAGTTCTAGACTTGATAGTAGAAGCTTGTTCTTTGCAAAGAGTTAGATTGATACCACCATTGTATACAGTATGTGCCGTAAATTGGTAACTGGAGCCAGCAGCCGGTTAGCTTAGCTTAGCTTAGTTTAGCTTAAGTTTGCATAAAAAATAGACAGAAAAAACAAGCAAGCCTGTCAATTATTGAGATTTGAAGGTGCTAGTGTGCTGATTTTGTCACCATTTGACCATTTATTAGTTGTTTCCAGTCTTTATGCTAAGCTAAGGTAATCAAAGCTAAATGGCTGCTAGCTTGGGACACATATTATTATATGGATGGGTTTCTTGTCATCCAACTCTCTGCAAGAAGCGTTTTGCTCTGATAGTATTATTCCTTTACCAACAACTTTAAATTATATAACACTCCCAATAGTAAAAAAAGCACTGTGTGTCTTTGAAGTCTACCAAATGAGCTGGAAAACTCATTGAAATGGAAAACTTTCTTCATTAACATCTACAAAAGCTCAGTTTATGAGTGTTTCTCTGTGTGTTACCACCACCTGTTGATCATTGGAATAGTGTGAAACCGATGGCGGGACTAAATCGCGCAAACTGCTTGCACATGTGTACTCAGGTGTCAGACAAAAAAGACGGGAACCCACTCTTAAAAAAACGTCTCCATTGGGCTGCTTATTGGCAAAATTGCCCCAGGGTGCCTTTAAAGGGGCACATTTTTTTGAGGTAGGTTATTAATGAGGTAATAATACAAACTCAGAAACATTTATCATTTCTATAACTGAATAGTCAAGCTGTTCTCAGAGGGAAATAAGGTCCCAAGAACACTGTTTGAAGCTAGAAAGGTGGCAGGGTCCGCCACATATAAACAATGTAAAACCTTTAAAGTCCAAGGTCAAAATTAATGTATATTTGTTTTTTTAAATGTGTTGCTAATAGTTATTTATTATTAAGAGCAAGAAAGAAGGTCTCTGGGGAAACATCCTTTTTGTCTCAGCCAGCTGGAAGGTTGTGTTGCCAGCGCGCAGGCAGGCTGCCAGACGGCCGGTGTTACACCTCAGGGAACGAGAGACAAAGCAAATAAACTTGCGCTGTAAGCCTACATGTCACGGACAGACTGTGTGTTGTTAGTGGCACTGCAGAGGACGGACCACACCGGCGTCCCGAGTTCCATTTCCAGCTGTTCAACCTGCTGCAGCAGAGCACCTGATTAGTGATCTAGTCTGCAAACTGACATGACCTGTTCGCTTTTCCCCGGTGAAAGTTCGCCTGGTCGCTCGTTCAACAAGCTAAGGTGGGGGAAACCTTTGTGTTCATGTTTGTAGGTTAGATAAGAAGGAGACTTTAGCGGAGAAGCAGATGTGGATTGTTGTTCAGAGTCTGCGGCTCATGTGTTGTGGCTGCTGTCTGGGTCAGCGTGACTGTGTGCTCTCCCTGTGATTGGACGCTGCTTTTTGCAAGACAAGTCCCTATTGGAATCAGACGAGAACAATAAACAATTGATTTCGGTTGACTTTCACTTAGTTTTTTGAGTAATCAATGCCTGAATGTGTGTCAGTGGGCTATTAGCAGAGCTGGCTCTTACCTCAGGGCAACAGGAAAGGAACGGTTTGATGTAGATGTTGGAGTCGTGGACTTTGAGGTCGTGGTCACCGAGCCCGCGGGTCACACCGATGGTGGCCAACACCCGCGCCTGGAAAACACAGATTTCAGCATCAGTTTTAAAAAAGAAAATCTGGCGTCTGTCTGTTTCGCTAAGAATGAACATATGGGTGTAGACATATTGAGTGACAGTGACCGCGATGGCAGTGTTTCACCCTGTTTTCTCCCAGTCACAATTTACAACACGAGTGGGCGGTGGAGCTGCTAATTGCCCAGCAGTGCAGTTGAATTTTTTTTTTTTGAGAAAAGCCTATTAAACAAACAAATGTAACATGTGACACTCTTAGGGATCTGCGAAGTGTCTTAAGTGCGCTGAAACTTATTTTTCTATTCCTTGCATTATCATATTCTCTCTCAATATTCTCCCGCTCTTTCATCCCTGCGTGAAACCTCTTCCTTTTTGTCTGTCCTTTGAATCCGGCAGCCATTCATCAGCTGTGTGGTCGTCAGATGCCGTTCTCCCCTCTGACGGAGGCTCTTGTTACGTCTCTCTTTTGCATCAAACCCCAGCCGATTGAAAAATATGAAACGAACACGGCCACGACAGAGAATTTCCAAGCGTTTTGTGCAATTTATTTGGTGGAGTGTGTTTGCAGTTTTCGCTCTCCTCTTCTCATCTCTCCCCCTGCCGTCCCACTGGGGATTAACTTCACTTCTCGGAGAGACGACTGTCATCTCCCGAGTGGTGTGTGTCTGTCTGAACGTCCGTGTGTGTTAGATGTAGCTACTGGAGTGAAACAGATGGACCGTCTGCTCCCCTCTTCTAGTGAGGGTGTACGCTGAGACACACACACACACACACACACACACACACACACACACACACACACACACACACACACACACACACACACGTATGCACAGTGTGTTACTCGCACATCAGAGACCAAGTGTTCGCCCACTCTCCGGGTGGCTGGCAGGCATGTAGAGAGTGTGTGTGTGTGTGTGTGTGTGTGTGTGTGTGTGTGTGTGTAAGTGTCAGACTGACAATGTTAGAGCAAGATTTTTCTCTGCAGTTATGAATTCGAGAGCAGAAGCACAGAGCTCAGAGCGGACACACACTCTTACCTTCTTTCCTTCCCCATATATGAGCGGAAACTTGAGATCTTCATCCTCGATGGTCTTGTACGCCCTGCGTTAAAGGAAAGGGAAGAGGAGCATACCAAGACAGTGAATTAATCCTCCGTCTTTCCGTCAGACACAAGGGCTCACACACAAATATTAAACACACTTTGGTACGATAAGTAAAGTGAGAAGAGCAAAAGGAGATTCCTCTTTAAAAAGTGCAATACGTGGGAATTGGCCACAGAGGGCAGCCTATCACCTGCTGCTAACTAGAGCTGCAATTAGCTAGTTAGCTCGGTTAGCCGTGAATCTAGTGGTCCAGACTGGGAGCTCGGAGCACAAGGGGGCTGTTGGTGTTTACACCAGGAGAACAGCAGCTTTAGACAGGGATGGTTCGAGGCTAGCTGGTTAGCATGCTAACTGCAGTAGATACCTCTGAAATGCAATACACAGACGTCATAAAATCAACTCACACTCTGGTCATAAATTGAGCTATTTTCCATTTAAAATGTTTTCAAGTAGAATTATTACACATCACGCCTTTAATTACACTACCATAAATGTTTTCCCTATGCTACGTTAGCTTCGCAACAGATCTGCAATCAGCAGGTTCTACAGACTCTCCCTCAGGTGCATCATTACCCATCCAGATTCAACATAACCAACTGCTGCTGCCACTGGTCCTTGGGCAAGGCACAAGCTACTGTGGGACTGATACTTCATAGCCAAAATGGTCAAATCAAATGAAAGTATTTAAAAAACAAGAAGGTAATCCAGGCACTACGAATATAAAAATAAGGGGATGATTAAAAAAAACCTCTAGGTCTTTCTCACAGTTTAGGGATGTTAATGATTAATCATTGATCGATGAATAGTTAACAATTCAACCAATGAAAAATGTGTTACTCAGACAATCAGAGATGGGCACAAATACATAAAACAGTATATTTGTCGAAATAAAAAATAGTTGCTTTTCAAATATATCAAAATAAAACACAAAATACTTGAAATACTGGTATGAGGAAATGTATTTAAGTAAAATACAAGTAGTTTGTAATTAAGAAAATACAAAAAGACTTTCTATACAAACTGATAATATAACATTTCAACCGTTCAGTAGTCTCAGTATGGGTTGCATTTTGTTGGACCAATTGTTGAAGAGCTCCACAGTTAAAATGAAGTCATCATTTTGTGTTAATCATTTATCATTCAAGTCAGTTGGTGTTTACTTCATCTGTTCTTTTAACTCCTAATGTAGCCTACTTTGATTTTGCCTTAGAAACGTAGATCAGTGTCAGTGGTTAAAACAGTTTTCTGATGGAAAAACCTCAAACATATACAGATAATCGATTGTTAAGGCAGCCGAGCGTCAATTAAAGGAATTGATTAAAAATGTAAATCCCCACACTATGATCACTGATTCATCTTTTAAATAATACAGTTAGATACTAATTAAAGCTGCACTACTCAATATCTTTATAATCTCAGGAGTCATAATTGGTGCAGCACAAGCTGAGATATCCCGACGTTCAGTCTCCAGCATGGGACTCCAGAAATACACTTCCAGCTTGTCTGCAGTTTCCGAGCCCAAGATGAGACAACCCCGATGACATCATTAGCCGTTACAGCGCTCTCCATGATGACTAGAGTTCTCTTCATGTGGAAATATGTTGGCGTCTCCCTTTAATGTTACATTTCTAGTGTCAGTTTCTCTCTTTGCATTAAAATTGTTTTTCCATTTGTTCTTTAACAACCCTTTTACATAAACGTATAGGTGGGAAACACACATGGCCACCCTTCTTGTAGGTTTTGATTCTGTCTCGGTGCAAGAGAGCGTCTCTATAGAGTGCAATAACAAGTGTTTCTGCTGCTGAAAAATTTAGTGAGCCAAAGCAAACACAAGCAACAACAGAAAATGAGTTCAGAAGTGCACAAATGGAAGCAGCGGATCTGAAAACACACTCAGAACCGGAGCTTTGATGTCAAGACTCCACGGCTCACGCTGACGTACTTAAACTACACAGATTAGACTTGGCGTCGCCAGTCAGTGGAGAATATCAACTTCAAACGGCTTCATATCTGACCAGGGTTCAGCCCAGTCTGTCAGTCGGTGTCTCTCTGCCCACTTTTCTGTCTCAAAACCGAGATGTGCACTTTCGCCGACCCAAACAGCCAACTTTCTCTCTGCCTGGCTTTATTCCTCCTGTGCCCTTGTGCTGCAGAGGTAGAGATACAACTTCTTCATCCATCAGTCATCCGATCATCCCTGCTCATCAAACTTAACACCTCTGACAGAGAGACACAGCGGTGAGTCCCACACTGCACTAATTTATCTTCCCTCTGTTTTATCTGGGATATTAAGGGCTGCGATGTGAGAATCTACACTTTCACTATTGTCCTACTTTGCATTTCAGACACACATTTAGAACTTAGAAAGTAATCACACCAAACGTCAACTGTTTCCTGTGTCTCAAATCCCGTGGTTTTATTGTTTTTGTAGTAAATGATCTTGACTTTTTGACTGTTGGGCGGATAAAACAAGCAGTTTAAAGACATCCCCCTCGAAATTTTGATGAGGCGCTTTTGCTCAAGGGGGCGCGTCAGAATTGGTTGCTTGCGGTGCAGCAGCCAACAGTGGACTCGTTATCTATCTCTTAGCTTTATTTAATCCCTCAAAATCATCCTCCAGCTGGCTCAGTTTGTGACCCAGGCTTCAAATTCACAACATCTCCTTGTTCCTTGATCATAGTTTCTAATTCATATTCAAAATTGCAAATGCAAATTTCTTGTGTGGAGGTTTTTGTTGAAATCGCTCTTTTGTTACGTTCTCTCGTGTTGTTTTTTGTTTCTGATTGCCGCCCCGCAGACAAAAGCAGTATGAGCAGCGCCGCTTGTGTCTAAAGATCTTGATCTGACTGGCGTGTGCATTTTTCTTTCATAGCAAGTGAAAAGAAAAAAAACGCAACATATTCTTCACAATTTTTTTTTAGACACTGATGTTCGCAGGATCAGTGAGGTAATGTATGTATTTGTTGCTGTAAGATTAATAACTGTAATGTGAGGATGGTGAATCAATGCAAACTTTTGCCTTCGTGCTGTTCATTCAGCTCGGTTAGCATACATTTAGCCTACAGCTAACAGATTTGGTTGCTCGGTGATAGCAATTTCTCTGCATCAAGAGACAGCCGGTCTTCCCGCTGATGCTCTGCTCACCATTACTGTGTTTGGAGACAGGTTTCAACTACAAATCTATGTTGGAATCCCAGTTGATGCTCACTGGGATTCATCTGGTGTACGCAAATGTAGCGCCAACTTGATTGCTCATAATGCCCAGTATCTGATGGGAAATGTAAGCACCTGCTAGGGGTGGGAATCAATTGCCTGGCTGCATTTCTCCAAACAAGATGAGAATTCTGCCTTGTGTAATCAGTGCAATGCTGTAATATCGTGTAAGGGTGCAAATACCAGCATGGAATTAAGTACCAAGAATGAAGAATGATGAAGAATTTATTTAGACTATATTTTCTTTGCACACTATGTCTTGTCAAGGTGTTTGGGTTGAATATGTTCATGTTCACAGTCTTGTGCAGACATAATTTTGGGAAAAAATAAAATGGTTGCTTTTGGTGCAGAAGACTGTGTAGAACTCCTTTTTTGCCACTCAATGAACTACTCAGGGATCGATATGAGAATTGATAAGGAATTGGATTGATAGGCAGAATCGACAAGGGCATTGATATTGATAAAAACTTATCAATTCCCACCCCTCGCACCTGTTGCTCACGAGTCTGCCTGGCTCTCTAACTTAAAAGGTGATAATATGACCGTTGTGTCAACATCTTGAATCCACTGCCCCGCAGCGGCCAGGAAAACGCCAACTTATTAATTGTAGGTTCAAATGACTTTAAGTAACAATTCCAAAAAGCACTGTGTTGTTATCAGCGCCGAGACTTAAGGATTATACCTGTGCCAGTGTTGAGAATGTTCAAATAATAGCCATCCCTCCTGAGAAAACGGACAAAACAATGACTTCAAACTACTCTGCTGAAGAGAAACAGCAGCAGTCCTTGCAGCAGCACATCCTGGCTGCCACATTTTCTGCTCCTGAAGGCTGAACTTATAGTGAAATATACATCACACAGTGCTGTATGTGTCAGTAAAAGCACGTCTCATTACCGGCTTCTACTGCTGCCACAGTCGCGCAGCATGGTGCCTTGCTAACCCACATAACAGCGCACACACAGGACCGTCTCTGCCGTATCATTGTATCTTATCAACTTAGGCTGCACCCTCATTAGCTCGCTGCTGGTCTCTTCAGCTCTCACTAGCAGCAAAATGAGGAGAAGGGAGTGAGACAGACAATGGGAATCTTTTTCAGGTTATTGTTTCATTTAAGGTGGATGCAGCTGGAGACGGCGGGAGTCTGCAATCCCAGAGCATTAAGCGGGCTTCATTTCAGAGGTATGATTCACGGCAAGGCAGGGCCGTTCATCTTCTGCAGGGATCTCAGGGGTGAAAACAGTGCGAGAGGTGGAAATGCAAAAAAAAAAAAAAAAAAAAACTCACCAGCCATTCATGGTGAAGTCTCTGTAGAGCATCCTCTTGCCCACCTCCTTCCTCTGAACTCTCCGGGGAAATTCCAGGTGTGTGAACTCATTTCCTAACAGGTGAGGCTGCATGAAACCCTGGAGGACACAGACGGCGATGGCCTTCCAGTCAGTCAAGCAGATAAATGTGCGGCAGATTTTGCAGATCAAATGAAAGTCATCTCCCATCACTTCTTTTTCTTTTTTTTTTTTTTTGTTGTCCGTATCACAC